>PVJI01013638.1:0-47089 GCA_004026765.1 Micronycteris hirsuta
CCCATTTGTTTATTCTTTCCTTTATGTCCCTAGCTCTAGGGGACAAATCATTGAAGATGTTGCTGCATGGAATGTCTGAGATTTTCCTACCGATGTTTTCCTCTAGAACTTTTATGGTGTCACGACTTACATTTAAGTCTTTTATCCACCTTGAATTTATTTTTGTGTATGGTGTAAGTTGGTGCTCGAGTTTCATTTTATGCTAAGTGAAGTAAGTCAGGCAGTGAGGGACAAATACCATATGATCTCACCTTTAACCAGATCATAACCAACAAAAGCAGAAAGCAAGCAAAACATAACCAGAGACATTGAAATTAAGAACAGTCTAATAATAGACAGGGGAGAGGGGGGAGGGGACAATGGGGAGAAGAGTTTTCAGGAACCACTGTAAAGGACACATGGACAGAACTAAGGGGGAGGAGGGAGGCTGGGGAGGAGGGGGGCTGGAGGGGAAGGGAGGAGGGGAGGGGAGAGGATGCAAATAACTAATTGAACAAAAAATAAAATAAAAATAATAATAAAAAAGGGCTTCCCAAAGATAAACTGCTATGTGACGTGGAATGATTTGGTTGCCTTGAATGCTCATTAATCTATGTTAGTCAAACTCACTGTGTATGGACACAAAAAGGAGTTTTAGGTTTTGGGAAGTACAGCAGCTGCATAAACCTCTGAAACTTAGCCATTACTAGAGTTTTCATGCAATCTTAGAATGGCAGAGATCATTATTTTCCAAAGCCCTCATTTCATATTTGGGTAAACTGAGGCCTAGAAAGGCCTTGAATCTAGGAACTATCTCAAGATCACCCAGTTAGCAGACTAGGCAGGACCACATTCCCAAGGGAATGTACCATAGTGGCTACTTTTAAAGTATGGCACTAACTATGGTCCAAGCACTGTTTATAAGCTTTTTACAATTATTAATTGATTTCATCTTCACAACACACATATAAGGCAGATAATATTATTTTCATCTCTGTTTACAAATAAGAATCTGAGTCACAGAAAATAAGTAATTTTCCCATTGTCACTCAGTTATTAAATGTTTTTTAAAACTTAAATCTCAGTGTTTTAAGATAACTGGATTAACAGAAATATATATGAGCTTCTTAGCCCAGGCTTCAGTTGAGTGTAAGTACTCATGATTATGGTTATTTTTACTACATGTTGTAGTAGAAAAAAAAAAACAAACAGATTCTGAAATTAGGCTTACTTGAGTTCTAATTCAGGCTCTGCCACTAATTGGTGAATGATCTCTTAGAGCCTCACTTTTCTCATATGTGAAATGAGTATAATAATATTTCTCAGGGCTGATGTGGAGATGAAATGAGACAATCTATGTTAAGTATCTAATGCAATTTCTGGTATATAGCCAATGCTGTATTAATGTCCTATTGCTGTAGTAACAAATTACCTATAAAGTTAGTGGCTTAACCAACAGAAAATTATTTTCTTACAGTTATAGAAGTCAGAAGTCTGGGATGAGATTTATGGTGCTAAAATCAAAGTGTCAGCATGGCGGGTTCCTTATGGAAGCTCTAGGGAAGAATTCATTCCTTGCCTAGTCCAGCTTCTGGTCGCTGTCAACATTCCTTTGCTTATAGCCACATGACTATAATCTCTGCTTCAGTAATCACATTGCCTTCTCCTCTTCTCTGTGGTACTAACTCCCTCTGCATCTTTCTAACAAAATTTGTGATTGTATTTAGGGACCACTTGGATAATTCAGGGTAATATTCTCATCTCAAGGTCCTTAACTTAGTCACATCTGCAGAGTCTCTTTTGTCACATAAGGTAACATTCACAGGCTCCATGGATTAGAACCTGGATATCTTTGTAAGGCCATTATTCAGTCTATCAGATGCTTAGAGGCTCTTACTATTATTAGAACCCATTTCTTCTCAATATAGAGATATTTCCTTTACATTTTACTTCTTCATGTCAACTTTGCATGGGTATTATCTGTAGAGAATTGAGAAACAATAATGAAATTGAAAGTTGATTAGCATTTTATCACCATATACTAAAAATTCTAAACAGCATCAGCAATAATATATTCCTCTCAACTGGGCAGACTTTTTTCATTGCATCCCCACTTTTGGTATATCACTGCTCAGGAATGACTGTGAAGTCCTGAGATCTAGATACAAGGAGTGGTTTAGGCATAGTACTACCTCCTCTCTCCTAGTTACCCCACCATCATTTATTCTTTTTTTTAAATTAAATTTATTGGGGTGACATTGGTTAATAAGCTCATATAGGTTTCAAGTGTACATTTCTATGATGCATGATCTATATATTGCATTGTGTGGCCACCACCCAAAGTCAAGTCATCTTTCATTACTATATATTTGGTCCCCTTTACCCCCCACCCACTTCTCTCTGGTAACAACCATACTGCTGCCTGTGTCTGTGAATTTCAGTTTTTTATCCTACATATCTGTTCTCTTCTATGACTTAATATGGTCTCATCTTACTCCTTATCCAAGGGTCCTGGAGCTACTGTGAGGAAAACCAGCATGTATTTTGGTTGGTGTCCTTCACTGCATTAGACAACAATTCCTCATTCTTCCTAAAAAGGGCCTCACTAGTGAGAGGTTTGGGAAATAGGTTCAAAGCTTTCCATAGCCCTTAATTTAGAATAAAATAAATTATTTTTATTGCCAGGAAACGAAGCAGAGATTGCCTGGTGGGAGGGTATGTAAATTACTGTTATGATAAATGGAAAAGGAAGATTATAATTAGAAGATGAAGAAAAGATACAAAGAAAAGAAGATTTATGCAGTCCCTCTGTGGTCTTTGCACTTACAGCTGAAATCCAAGTTAAAAAAGCAAGTTATAGAGCCAGAGACTACGAGAGCTACAAGAGACCTCACAGACCATTCACATTGAAGCTATAATTTAACATTTGGGGTAGTTGAATCCCAGAAAAGGAAAAGACCTAAGTTCTAGAACAAGCCAGGGGCAAAAATGTCTTTTCTCATGTTTTAAGAGACAAATCATAATTTGTTCAAGATCAATCACTCTATTATCTATCTCTATCCCTCCCTCCCTACTTCCTCCCATCAACCCTCCCTCTCTCTCTGTCTCTCTCACTCACACATATACTCACACTCACTCTCACAATTACACTCATATCACTTATTTCCTTCCCCTTGTCCTTTAATCGACTTTAAAAAAATCATTCTCCAAGGATGTGAAAACCATTTTTATTGCTTTTATGGCTGTTCTTTGGCATCCTCTTCACTGTGGCTCAGGTTGCCAAATATAAGGAGACGTGGTCCTAGTCACAGCATAATCTGTAGCTACTTATCTCAGTTGGTTGGAAAAAATCTTCCTTTACTGTATACAAAAGGCCTATGAGGGCCATAATTGCAGCTCACCTCTCATTGGGGACTAGGCAATTTGAGTCTGTTCCAGGGTCTCAGACCATATTCTTATCTTGAACATCCTTTTGAGAAAAAGCATTTGTTGAACTCAATTAGACAGAGTGAATGTATGTAAATCCATTCTTGCACCTGGAAGGACAACTAAGCATTCACATCAGCTTGCTGATAGCCCCTTAATACCAGATTTGGAGATGAACGAAGGCAGATTGTCAGTCTCCTCTGGGCATATTAATTTAAGCATCTAGCACACTGCTGGGTATTTTCCACCACATAGCCACCTAATCCTTGTTGGTAATACACATGTTTGAATATGTCACTATACTTTTAAAATAGTTACCATTGTGTTGAACAAGGTTGGCCTGAATATGTGGTCTGGGAAGTAGCAGTATAGGAAGGCAGCTGACAGCTCTAGATTCACAGTCTGGCTCTGGATCTATACCTCCTCTCTTGTTCATTCTTGCATTCCTCATACCAGAATCTATCCATGACTATATCTTAACCCTAATTGCCCTAAGTTTTTGCTGATTCCTTGTCCCTTTACTGTCTTCCATTTAAGCTCTTTTCTTGGTGGCTGAGGCCTAACCTCACAAGCTCTCAAACTTATGGGTTACCTGCTTCCACACTTGCTTCAAAGAGAGCCACTTCACTTGTATTTCATAGACTGAACTGCTGTGTAATTTTTTTTAGGTTGGTTGAGGGGAAAGTGTATATTTTGCATGAATGTTACTGGTCTGGAGGGTATATAAAGGATCTTATCTGATTCTGTTTGCGATATGTTTTAGAGCCTTAAATGTTCTCAGCATATTTTATATTTTTGAATGTCTTTGTAGTCAAAGCACTCAGATGTAGGGGGTGAATTTCTGGGAGTGTTTGGGAATAATAAATGTCTGGTTCCTTGAAGGCCCATAGAGAAATATTTGAAGTATTTTAAGATTATTTTGTTCAACGCTTTTACAAGTATCTTGAGCTAGGATAGGATGGAAGAGTTAGGAAAGGCAAAAACCAGTAGTAAGAGCAGGTGCATTTGTGGAATACAACCATTCAACTTGCTGGCTCTTTACTTCTGCTTCTGCTATTTTACTTACAAGTCATAAACTGGCATTAATATAGAGGAAGTTGATAATAGTGGTATCGGAAATGATCAAAGAACACAATAAACAAACGACAATAAGAACATTAAAGTTTTCGAGTTGGTAGAGATTGAAAACATGCTTTCAACATTGAAATCTCTATGTTTGAAGAGGCGATTAGGTATAATTGTTTTCTTCTTTTGAAATGATATGCTTTAAACAATTTCCTCAGCCTGTTTGTTTGGGTGAAGTACTTGAAAACTAAACACTAATTTTCAGAAATGCTTGAAGTAGGCGATAGGTGGTATAGGAGGGAAGATGGCAGAGAGGGGAAGAATATATTGTTTAAGCCTTTATATGCAATCAGTCTTATAACAAATTTTCATTGCATAAAACATCTTCCCCAATACATGGCATGGTATGGTATATTTACTCTGTAGGTTAAATGTTTATATTTTGGTCAATGAGCTAGTTGGAATAGCTGAAAACAGAGCAATCAAACCAAAGGAATTAAATTCTTTGTGTCTAATTTATATTGTAATTCTGAAAGCAATTCTACCCATACATCTTTGTAGAAGACAGAAAGTTTCTCTGCTAATCTGTATTGATGTTTAGCAAAATGGCAAAACTTCAGAGGTAAAGATAATAAATGGCACTGATTAGAACACCTTGAGATCTATTGCATTAACTTAAAAATCTGAATAATAGAGTATTTTAAAAAAACTGATATTCCATAACTTTCAAGTATACTTAATGATATTATTCTTTTTCTCACATATTTAGCAACTATTTATTCAAAATCTATATGCCTGGCACTATTCTAAGTACTGGGAATATTCAAATGAACAAAATAGACCAAACTTTACCATCATCAAACTTGATTTCTTGTGGAGGAAAAACGACTAAAACAATTAAAATATAGTAAGAATTAGAAATATTAAACACTATAGTTTAATAGGATTCATCAGAGGAGATGTGTTAGTGAGTAGATAATGATTCTATAATTCTCATATCTGTTATTGGCAAACAATGGACTGCTTCTAAAATGCTTGAAATTGTTGGTTAAAAGTATAAATACGTTCCTTGAAATTTTGTCAGCATTATTATTTTGCATACCAAACTCTTTTTTTCAAATGATTGCAAGTTTCATATTATTATGGTCTAAATTAATAAGATTCTCTTACCAAACTAGATTTATATTTGTCTTTTGTCTTATGGTATCCTAAGGAGAAATGTTAACTGTTGATGGACAATGGATGAAATGGCATTAACTTTAAATCATATAAGGTAGTTTCCCCACTTCGTTAAGGAAATAAAAAATAAAAGCAAATGTGGTTTAGAATGCCTGATGCATGTTATGGTTGTGATCATGTTACCGAGCAAGGGCCCACTGCCCAATGTACATAGAAGTCAACACTATGGCACCAGATTTTGAGAAACGAAAATTCTTATTACAAGTTGACTGAATAAGGAGACAGGAGGCAAAGCTCAAATCTGTCTCTGTCATTGAGGGGTTTTGGGTTACATTTAAAGGAACAAGCAGGGGGGAGTTATTCATATTCTATAGCATCACATTATTTCAGCATAATGAGAGCTTAGCACATAGGTGCTAGAGGATCATGGCTTTTCATGCCTTTTGTGTTGGAATTTAGGGGGATTTACTATATAGTTAGTCCCTGGTGGATTTTACCCTGGTGATGTTGAAAGGATATTTTAGGGTGAATTCTTCCTATAGTGCACATACCCCACCATCTGTTGACATGATCTGTGGCCTGGCTTTGTTATCTCTAAGAAACAACTTAATATCTTGTTAGGAATAAGACAAGGCTACATAGAATAAGTTGGTTCTGTGCTTACAATCAAAAGAGACATATTGCCCTGGCTGGTGTAGCTCAGTGGATTGAGCGTGGGCTGGGAACCAAAGGGTCCTGGTTCGATTCCCAGTCAAGGCACATGCCCGGGTTGCAGGCCAGGTCCCCAGTGAGAGCCATGTGAGGGGCAACCATATGTTGCTGTTTCTCTCCCTCTCTTTCTCCCTCCCTTCCCCTCTCTCTAGAAATAAATAAAATCTTTAAAAAAAGAGACATATTGATTGCTTGTGTTGCCTTTTAATCATAAGCCAGAATGGAATGCCTTCATTCATGTGCAAATAAAAATTTAAAATCTGCCTTTGAAAACCTACGAACTTATTCCATGGCCATTGACTGAGCATGCACTATTTTCAAAGCACCGTGCAGGAGGACTGTGTATGTGTAAGAGGGTGAGGAAAGAGAAGGGAAGAGAGAGGGAAGAAAAAATTACATGAATTGAGTCAGTTTCCAGTAGGGAAAAACACATATACACAGGTAAATTGGATACAACTCTGAAAATGGTAAGTTCCCTGTAAAAACATTAAAAGATTATTCTTTGTGAATTTAAGATAGGGAGTTGTCATTTCTATCTGATGACAACTGGAAAAAGTTTGTGCAGGGAGATGTCTGTATTTACTTTTTTAAAAATGTTTTATAAAATTGAGACCAGGAACTTGATTTTATAAGTTTTTGGGCACCAAAATGTCCACCTGCACAAAAATGTATCCCTCCCTATAAGACCCTAAATTCCCATTAGTATGTGATTCTTTGGAAGTATATATTATAGAATAATGTGGTTACATGGGTGGAAGAACATCCAAAACAAATTGACTTCCATTAATGCCTTAGTTGGGATTTGTTTCTGAAATAAACCATTAAAATTCCTGAGGAAATAGGACACAGAATTGGGAGATTCTACTTGCCAGGGTGGTGAGAAGTAAAAGAGTATCAGGAGTCCTGGCTGGTGTGGCTCAGTGGATTGAGCACCAGACTGTGAAGCAAAGGGTCACCAGTTCAATTCCCAGTCAGGACATGTGGCTGGGTTGCGGACCAGGTCACCAGTATGGGGTGTGTGAGAGGCAACCACACATTGATGTATCTTTCCCTCTCTTTCCCCATCACCTCTCTCTAAAATAAATAAATAAATAAATAAAGTCTTTATAAGAAAGTGTCAGAAATGGTCTAGAATGGTAGCCTAGAGAAGACTCTTGGCTTCCGTTAGCAGATGACTGCATGAATTTTTTGAGTACTCGGTGCTGAGGAATGATGAAAGACAAAAGGCAAACTGTAATATTTGCGTGAACGCTCGGTGGTTTTCTAGTGTTACCTATTTCAGTGTATGGCAACTTTCTATATCCACTTGTACCAAATGGAAATATGGTGGTAGCCATTAAACTGGAACCTGACATAGCCATCTCTTTCCGTTGCTCTCATCTGTTTGCCATAAAGGAGAGGAAACACAGATTGGAAGCTTAGGGCATTGGTGAAAACAGATGCAGTCTCTCTTTCAAGATGTTGTAATGAGAAGCTAAAAGTTAACCTTGCAGGTAAGAAAATTCTAGAGTGAAGAAGGTTCCTTATGAGTCTTGTCCTATAGCTCCACATTACTTCAGTAAACTTGATGAATACTCCTGAGCTCCAGAAAGTTTTTGTTTCTATGAAAGAGATTCAGTGTATTTTGAGAATCGTTTTTCACTTCTTTCTCATAGGAAGTCAGAAATGATGGATAACAATCAAGAGTTCATGAACCAAAAGTTTTTATTTCTTTGTCTTGTTATAAGATTTAACATTACTTTTGCATATGTGTCTTTTTATGTTGGTGAAGTCATACTTTTGAAAGAAAGGATGATAGAAAATACATATACTGAATGACCTTTGAATCAGTTTTCCATGCTTAGGATAAGATTACTTTGTGAACTCAACATAAATCAGGCACCAATGTATACCTGATGGCAGTTATCCAAATTATAAGCATAGTGCTAAAGAATAAATGAATAACTGGTGAAGAGCTAACTTTGCAACCCATACACATTGAGTGTTAGAGAAAATCATGATACCTGTAGTGACATTTATTTGATTATAAGGGACAATAGTTCTAACATGCAAATGAATGAACCACTAATGGAATTTTTAAAAATGTAATCAACATGCCCTGACTGGTGTGGCTCAGTGGGTTGGGTGTTGTTCCATAAAGTGAAAGGTTGCTGGTTCAATTCTCAGTCAGCCAGGTCCCCGGTTGGGGTGTGCAAGAGGCAGCTGATCGATGTTTCCCTTGCATATTGATATTTCTCTCCCACATCGATATTTCTCTCCCTTTCCTTCTTCCTCTTTTCCTCTCTCTCTCAAAATAAATAAATAAAATCTTTTTAAAAATCAACCTGTTCTATTTATATTTACATAGACATAGATTCCTCTGGGATTTATAAAGATGAATTGGAGTTTCTGATTATATTTAAGCCTTTAGATACCTAGATATCTATATTTGGTAGCAACTAAGAACAAATTGTGGATATCTTAAAACTAAAGTCAAGCTCTTGATTAAAATATATATTTTAATATGTATTTTAAAATATATTACATGTAATATATGTAGGTACAGATAACAAATATACTGCAGCATGATTTTATAACAACAGTGACAACATCTATAACAAAGATTTGCACAGTACTTTTTGTGTGCTAGATATATTTTTAAATGCTTTATGTATATTAGCCCATTTAACTCTTAGAACAGTCCTTTGATGTATGATTAGCTCTGTTTTACATGTGAGAAAACTGAGGAACATTAACAGAGCTAACTCAGATTTCACTGGCTCTTGCCTCTACTTATTTATGCAAGACCTGTACCATCTTGCAATGCCTATCTCTCCATCTTGTGCTTCCTTATCCCTGCCTGTTATTCCTCAGAGTGTCCAGGTACAACTTGTGAACCCACATAGCTCAGATTGTGTTCTTCTTCTCAGCACTTCTCCTTCTCTGCTGTCTTTTACCTGGTACTAATTTCCCATGGGTTATCTCTGTCACTCTTTTAGGCATTGTAGTGTATTGTGTATGTGTGGTGGGGTGGTACTTAGTAATTGTACTCTATTGAGTCTTAGCAGACAGCGTCATTATTCCATTACCCTTCAGAGGAAATAGCAGTCTCCTGTCAGGTGCCACTGCTCTTTCCTTGGATTCTATTGCTGTTCCTCTGGGAATACACACTCTGATAGTTCAAAGCACTGATGGTGGCAGAGGTAAGCAGTGCCCTGTGGCAGAGACACTTCTTTCATTTTATCCTGTATGGTTAGAGGAGTTCCAGAACAATCTGCTCATCTTTCAAAGTGTTAGAGCTTTTTGTGGAAAAAACTTTTGCAACTTTTACACACACACTACTTTCTCTTCTCAGAACTCAGATATGTCTCCATGAGGCTGGGCCAAAGAAAGATTTGAATGGTAGCCATATGCTGAATGTCGAATCACTACTCCCTTGAGATCACCAAGATTTTGTTGCAGGGTCAAATTTTTTTGTCTTTTTCCCATCCATATCTCTCTTCTTACAAGATTAATTTCCTCCCAGGAGCCTCTCTATTGCCTAAGCCCATCCTACCAGATTTGTTCAAGGGTCTCTTAACCACAGCAATAGCAACAGTTTAAGGTCAATATTGACTTACCTGCATGGAGAAGAGGTCATCTGCTTTTGTAGTACCCAACATTCTCTCTTCCAGGTGTCAGTCATCAACAAAGATAGAATTCTGACTAGAGTCTGATTTTCCTTTTATAAAAAGTGTTTTAGCTGTTGAATTAGCCAATAGGGGCTATCAAACTGTGTTTTTAAAATACATTTTTACATTTCAAGCTTAAAAAAAAGATTGTTTAATAAAATGAATGCCCATCAATAACCAAAACTTCAACCAGTGCCCCAGTCCCCTTTGGATTTATGCTTCACAGTATTATTACTTTCATGAATTCTGTCAGCATATTAGTTAGAGAATGTGGCCCAAAGAAATAGCTTTGTAATTTCATATCAAATTAAGCAGCCTTGCAAAGCCACTTTCATCTGAATATATTTTAAAAATGCATGGCTGCAAAGAAAACTCACCCTATTGCTGAGATCAAAATCTTTTATTCTCTAGTGACTGAGTGTTGATGGTAATGCTTGAATTTAAAGAACAGCAAGCATTAGAGAATTTCTAGTGGTTAAACAGAGATTATTTCAGTAATGTTCTAAGCCTTAGTGTTTTTATGGGAAGGTTTGAGAGTTTAGGGTCATATTTGAATGATTTGGACGAATGTTCATGGATTGAGCCTCCAACAATATTGCTAAACCAAAACTAATGTAATCAAATAGAGGATTCTTCCATTATGATCCAACCCAGTTTCCAAAGTTGACAAATTGGAAAAAATTAGGAGAAGAGCAATATCCAAAATACCAGTGCATTTCAAAACATACTAATAAAAAATATAGGCATTTAAGCTGTGCAAACGAAATGCAGATGAAATGCTAATGATTTCTTGTGTAGAAAGGAAGGCACATTTCTGATTTTATGAACATTTATTATATACTCTCTGTGTGTTAGGTACTATGTTTATAATACTTTAAAAATATTTTAAAATGTGTATGTTCCTAACAGCTACTTACTTAAGTACTCCTTGATATTCATACAGGCTTTAATTGTCTTTATTGAAAGTACCTTAATAGTTACAAAATATGTTTATTGTAGAAAATTAGAAAATATAGTTAATAAAATGTTTCTAAAATTGCTCATAATTTTATAACCAGAAATAATGATTGTATCATCCAGGTAAATATCTTTCCAGGGCTGTTTTTATGTATATACTTCATTTTATAAGGATACATTTCTTTTTTTTAATAAGTACTTTATTGTTGTTCAATTACAGTTATTTGCATCCTCTCCCCTCCCCTCCTTCCTTCCCCTCCAGCCCCACCTTCACTCCAACCTCCCTCCTCCCCCTTAGTTCTGTCCATGTGTCCTCTACAGTGATTCCTGAAAACCCTTCTCCCCATTGTCCCCTCCCACACCTTCCCCTGTCTATTGTTAGACTGTTCTTAATTTCAATGTCTCTGGTTATGTTTTGCTTGCTTTCTGCTTTTGTTGATTATGTTCCAGTTAAAGGTGAGATCATATGGTATTTGTCCCTCACTGCCTGGCTTACTTCACTTAGCATAATGTTCTCCAGTTCCATCCATGCTGTTGCAAAGGGTATAAGCTCCTTCTTCCTCTCTGCTGCGTAGAATTCCGTTGTGTAAATGTACCATAGTTTCTTGATCCATTCATTTGTAGATGGACACTTAGATTGTTTCCAGCACTTGGCTATTGTGAATTGTGCTGCTATGAACATTGGAGTGCAAAGGTTCTTTTGAATTGGTTTTTCAGGATTCTTAGGGTATAATCCCAGGAGTGGAATTGCTGGGTCGAAAGGCAGTTCTATTTTCATTTTTCTGAGGAAGTTCCATTCTGTTTTCCACAGTGGCTGCACCATTCTGCATTCCCACCAACAGTACAGTAGGGTTCCCTTTTCTCCACATCCCCTCCAACAGTTATCTGTTGCTTTGTTGATGATGGCCATTCTGACTGGTATGAGGTGGTATCTCATTGTGGTTTTAATTTGCATCTCTCTGATGGCTAATGATGTTGAGCATCTTTTCATATGACTATGGGCCCTCTGTATGTCCTTTTTCGAGAAGTGTCTGTTCATGTCGTTTGCCCATTTTTTAATTGGGTTTTTTGTCTTCCTGGAGTGGAGTCGTATGAGTTCTTTATATATTTTGGAGATCAGACCCTTGTACGAGGTCTCATTGGCAAATATGTTTTCCCATATGGTTGGTTCTCTTTTTATTTTAATACTATTTTCTTTAGCCCCACAGAAGCTCTTTATTTCGATAAGGTCCAATTTGTTTATTCTTTCCTTTATGTCCCTAGCTCTAGGGGACATATCATTGAAGATGTTGCTGCGTGGGATGTCTGAGATTTTCCTACCGATGTTTTCCTCTAGAACTTTTATGGTGTCACGAGTTACATTTAATTCTTTTACCCACCTTGAATTCATTTTTGTGTATGGTGTAAGTTGGTGCTCGAGTTTCATTTTTTTGCAGGTAGCCAACCAGGTTTCCCAAGACCATTTGTTGAAGAGGCTATTTTTATTCCATTTTATGCTTCTGCCCCCTTTGTCAAAGATTAATTGCCCGTAGAGTCTTGGGTTTATTTCTGGGCTCTCTATTCTGTTCTATTGGTCTGTCTTTCTGTTTTTATGCCAGTACCAAGCTGTTTTGATTACAGTGGCCTTGTAATATAGTATGACATCAGGAATTGTGATCACTCCTGCTTTGCTCTTCTTTCTCAAAATTTCAGCTGATATTCGGGGTCGTTTATTGTTCCATATAAATTTTTGAAGTGTTTGTTCTATATCCATGAAGTATGCCATTGGTACTTTGATAGGGATTGCATTGAATCTATAAATTGCTTTGGGGAGTATGGACATTTTGATGATGTTGATTCTTCCAATCCATGAGCATGGTATATGTTTCCATTTGTCTGTGTCTTCCATGATTTCTCTCTTCAGTGTTGTGTAGTTTTCTGCATACAGGTCTTTTACCTCCTTGGTGAGGTTTATTCCCAGGTATTTTATTTTTTTTTGTTGCTATATCAAATGGGATTTTTTTCCTGATTTCTGTTTCTGCTGTTTCACTGTTGGTATACAAAAATGCCTTTGATTTCTGGATATTGACTTTGTATCCTGCTGTTTTGCCAAATTCAATTATTAGATCGAGTAGTTTTTTGGCGGAGTCTATAGGATTTTCTAAGTATACTATCATGTCATCTGCAAACAACGACAGTTTTGTTTCCTCTTTTCCAATTTGGATGCCTTTTATTTCCTTTTCTTGTCTGATTGCTGTGGCCAAAACTTCCAGTACTATGTTGAATAGAAGTGGTGATAGTGGGCAACCTTGTCTTGTTCCTGATATTAGTGGGAAAGATTTTAGTTTTTGTCCATTGAGTATAATGTTGGCTGTAGGTTTCTCATGGATGGCCTTTATTATGTTGAGGAATGCTCCCTCTATTCCCACTTTGCTAAGTGTTTTTATTATAAATGGATGCTGTACCTTATCGAATACTTTTTCTGCATCTATTGATATGATCATGTGATTTTCGTCTTTGCTTTTGTTTATGTGATGTATTACGTTTATTGTTTTGCGAATGTTGTAACATATAAGGATATATTTCTAAAGCAGCTTATTTCTTCCAAATTTTCTTTCTTCTTCATTATAGTATGCTAATTATTATTTAACTTCATCATAATTTCTCAAAACCAGGGCTGTAAACATTAGTTATTGTTCTGTTCCTTTAACCTAAGATTGCTATATGAGGTATTCATCTGGAGGCCTATGAGAGGTTACTTTTAATTTAAAGAGAGCTCCATAACTCAATGAAATAAATACCACAATAAACAAGGGTACTTATGTTCAGAAATTGTTCTGTATCATCTATGGTCTTTATACGTCATGCTTGGAAGGGTGTTTTCAAAGAATGCTTCAGTCTCAAGGGTAAGCATAACTCTGTAGTTATTTGAAGAGGTGATATGAAATAAAATTGTGACCATAGGTTTAGCTTTTTTTCACTAGCATGCAGACTAGTTGACAACTTCTAGATTATTATTTAAAAGATATTTGAAAATATATCAAAGATATCTCTCTAGAGATATTCCTTACTATCCACTTCTATGATGTATAAATTCACCATTAGAATTACTTCCTGAGTATAAGGTGTTTAAGGTCACTATGAAAATGCAAATGTGTTGTTATCTAAGAGGGGAAGCACCATAAACTATCATCATCCCAAAACATGTGAGTTTGAGTGAGAAATGTAGTTCAGCAAATTGCACGGTGCTTGGCATATGATAGTTGTATGACAACTAATTTGTTACTTGAATGTTGAATGAAAAAGCAGAGTTTTTAATATAAACTTGGTCATAAATTCTCCAGAAAGTAGGACAGATTGACATCAAAAACAAATAATGGCTCTTCCACTGGTCTTGGTTTATGGAGTGTTCACTGTTCACAGCTTGTGGAATGGTGACTATCTCATATAGAATAAATTTGGAAAAACGTGTTGTACTTTTTGCTATTTTGCAAAAGACACTTGGACAGAAGATCAAATTTTGTAATCCAATTTGAGATGTATATGATCCCCAGGGTGACCAGCCAAGGAATAGGTAGTATCCTTAAGAGGAAGCAAAGATACCCAATTATTTGGTTTGGGCTGAAGTTAAGGCTAGGTTTCAACAAGGTATGTCTCACCTAAGGGAATGAGAAAATTAACTGAGTGGGAAAACAATCCTCTTTTATAGTGATTTTATCTAGGTTTGGAGCTTCAGATCAAGAGTTCTCTCATCTCCTTCCAGTGTACTCTACTCACAGAAAAATTACTGTAGAGTAAATAGAGTGTAATGGTGAACTGAATGGTAAAATTAGACTGCCTGGCTTGGGAGCCAGGATCTGGCTACCCTATATGATGAGCCTGTTATCACCCAGAGACAGATGGCAGAGTATAGGATTATGAAAAGACAAGAAGTAATTTGAACAATGTTTGATAAAGAGGAGAGAAATTAGGTAGCTGCAGTGCCATCTTGGCAAGATGTCAGGAAAGTATCCTGAGTATGGTTCTGTCCAGAAAGAAGTTAAGGAAGCTTGAGAGGGAGGAGGTAGAAAGGCACCAAAGGATAAGACTGCTTCTGTGTCACTTTACCTTGGCTGCCAGAACATTCTTAGGTCTGTAATGTATAGGAGAGGTAGGAATTTCAGGATATTACATTGGCATTGCTCTCTTTCTTCTCACTCCTGGGATTTTATGTTAGCTTTTCTCTGTGCCCCTTTGTGTAGGCCAGAACATTTTGTAATAGCTTTGGATGATGAAAATGCGCTGTAAGTGTTAAAGATGCCAGGAAGTCAAAACTCGGTTCAAAATTAACTTTATGACTTCAAATTTTCTTTTTTCTGAGTGGATATTTTAGTTATGAAAATTAAGTTACACTGTAGGTGTCAGGGAAAACCCAATAAATGTAAACTAATGAACTTTAATATATGTTTAAAATCAATACATGCATTTTCATTCTAGAAACATACTTAAAAATATGTGGCTCTTGTCTTTGGTGCAAGAGAAGTTGGGGGAAAAATCTATGCATTCCAGGAAACAGCCCAACTTTAATTAAAAATGCCAGGCTAATTTTTTCCCTCCTAGAACCACATATTTTGCCTTTGGGCTGTTGTATAGGCTTGTCTGCCATTTGTCTGAATATAAATAACTCTCATTTTCACACTTGTCTTTTCTTACAGTTTGTCAAAATGGTTGCTTATAGTGGTAAATTAATTTCATATCTAGTGAGTGTATACAGAGAGAGGAGGAGAAATAGATGGGAGAATGGGAGCACACAGAATTTAACAAAAGACTTTTATCTATTGTGTGAAAATAAGAAAACATGATTGTGTGTATGTGGAGGGGGGAAATTCCCAAGACTGCCCTCGGGTTGGATCATTTGCTATAAGGACTCACAGAACTTAGAAAAGCTGTACTCATCTTCGTTACAGTGAAAGGTTATTGGTTAAAATTAGCAAAGGAAAAAGGTACCCAGGGCTATGTCCAGGAGAAACAGCCACAGGCATCTAATTGTCCTCTCCCAGAGGAGTCACACAGACAGCATTTAATTCTCCCAGCCACAATGTGTGACAATGCATGACAAATGTTACCAAACAGGAAAGCTCATAGGAGCCTTGCTACCCAGGGTCTTATTAGACAGGGATTAGTCACATAAACATGGAGCTCCTTATGACTGACCTCAGATATTCATTTTCCAGCAATCATACCTGCTGCCCCTCCGCCTACCCCATTTAGATCAAACTGGTATAGTGTATCTCAGGGCCCCAGGTAACAAAAAGCAGTGTTTAAGATAAATCTCATTGTTTGCATATTCTATCTGGTGTTGCCCAAGGCCCCAGGTATACAATGACACTCTTATCAGGCAGGATATTCCAAGGGTTCAGAGGTTTTGGCCATTAAAGAGCAGAGGCTATAAAATCAGAAGTTTATTTGAGGCCTTCAGGGACTTGAATCTGGGGGATCCCAGATTCAAAGAAGACCTGAAACATGCTTCAGGGAGGACAAAGAAAGCCTGGACTTATAAAGGTAAAAACCACAAGTTGTAACAAAGGAAACATTTCCTATTGGCTGTCTAACTTGGCATGATGCCTAGTTCAAAAGGATTGGTCAGGTTCTGGTGGGGGAACTCTGAGGTAGATGTTGGCATGGAAACAAGTTCTAGGATGTGCTTCTATGGCAAGCACAAAAGTTCAAAAATTCAAGCCTCATCTGAGTGTGGATGTGTGTAAATCTGATTCTGTGATGGCCTTCTGACTCTATTTTAGATTTTTCTGTTCACATAGGTAATCTCCCAGAAGTCTATCTAGGGTCAGTCAGTCCTGAAGATCTTTGGAATGTGAAGGATTTGGATAACCAAGGCCTTGTGGCTTAACACTTTACCACACAGAGGTGGTGCCAAACATAGTACATGGGCTTTTCTCATGATTCTGAATGATGCATTACTTCTTTGGGAAAAGTGTGAAAGCAGCATGGTTCCTTTCCTCTCAAAATGTTGAAGGGAAGTGGACACCATTGCTTTACCTTGAAAGAGCCTCTTCTGTGATATACATATACCACTAGTCTTATGTGTGATATAGTTGTCTATAGAGTCCTCTTGTAAA
The DNA here is from genome assembly GCA_004026765.1 of Micronycteris hirsuta. Classification (NCBI taxonomy): domain Eukaryota; kingdom Metazoa; phylum Chordata; class Mammalia; order Chiroptera; family Phyllostomidae; genus Micronycteris; species Micronycteris hirsuta. The sequence continues at coordinate 17,063 of PVJI01013638.1, forward strand.
AACATTAAAATATTTCCTGGAAGGCAAACACTTCCTGGTTAATTATTCTTGCATGTGCATAAATTTCTTTATCCTGTAATGCAGCTTGAAATCTAGCAGAGGAGATACCATAAGGGAATGATGGATGAAATCTTTTACTTGAAAAAGTAAGAGCAAAGGTCTGGGGCACAGAGTGCTAAAAATGGTAACTTGTGAGCATCGATAGGGATTCTTGAGAATCAAGGAAACGTTCTGAGGAAAGGGTACATGGGGAATTTTCAATATGATTTCAATATGAAGATGAATTTCTACAACTTTCCTGTGTTTTTGGAGGCCAAATCTCTTGGGGTATGTTTTTAGGCTTTGTGTTTACCTGTCAATCTCACTCAGTTTTAAACATTTAGAAGAATGTAATAGATATATAGAGTATATGGTTGTCTATTGCTTATATCTAAGATCTCTTACCCATGGTAACAAGATTAATTCCAGACCCTTTCTATGGGTATACAGTGGTTGGAGTTTAAAGGAAAGCCATGGCAGTTTGATTGCTGAAAGGAAAATTGGAGTGAATTGATCTCATTCAACATAGATAAGGTTTATAAGAAGACCAGTGTATTTTTATTTTATGAATATATCATTTTATATCTAGACAATCTCAATTAACTAGAAAATTCAAAATTGTTACTCAAATGGTATTTTAGAATCAAATCAAATTCTCTGTGATTTAGATCCTAAATGTAAAATAGGCCACATTTAAGGAGCATTTGGGAAACACAGATATGAATAAACTTAGGCCTTGAGTATTAGTAGTGATGCCTGAACAGTAGTTTTTAAAGATATTTAAAACATTTTCAATTACAGTTAACATACCCTATTATATTAGTTTCAGGTGTATGACACAGTGATTAGATATTTCTATGATTTACGAAGCGATCACCCTGATAAGCTTAGTACCAATCTGACTCCATAAATACTTATTAATATTATTATTGACTATATTTTCTGTGCTGTACTCTACATCCTTATGAATGTTTTTATAACCGGCAATTTGTACATCTTTTTTTTTCTTTTTTTCTTTTTCTTTTTATTTTTTTTAATTTTTTGTTTAATTACAGTTATTTGCATCCTCTCCACTCCCCCCCTCCTTTCCCCTCCTGTCCCACCTCCTCCCTCAGCCTCCCTCCTCCCTCTTAGTTCTGTCCATGTGTCCTCTACAGTGATTCCTGAAAACTCTTCTCCCCATTGTCCCCTCCCCCCTATCCCTTGTCTATTGTTAGACTGTTCTTAATTTCAGTGTCTCTGGTTATGTTTTGCTTGCTTTCTGATTTTGTTGGTTATGATCCAGTTAAAGGTGAGATCATATGGTATTTGTCCCTCACTGCCTGGCTTACTTCACTTAGCATAATGCTCTCCAGTTCCATCCATGCTATTGCAAAGGGTATAAGCTCCTTCTTCCTCTCTGCTGCGTAGAATTCCGTTGTGTAAATGTACCATAGTTTCTTGATCCATTCATTTGTAGATGGGCACCTAGGTTGTTTCCAGCACTTAGCTATTGTGACTTGTGCTGCTATGAACATAGGAGTGCAAAGGTTCTTTTGAACAATTTGTACATCTTAATCCCTTCCTTCTTTTCACCTCTCTCCCTAACCACCCTCTCTTCTGGCAACCATCCTAATGTTTTCTGTATCTATGATTTTGTTTCTGTTTTGTTTGTTCATTTATTTTGCTTCTTAGATTTTCACATGTAAATGAAATCATATGGTATTTGTCTTTTTCTGACTCACTTCTTTCACTTAGCATAATAGCCTCTAGGTCTATCCATGCTGTTGTAAATGGTAAGATTTCATTCTTTTTAATGGCTGAGTCATAATCCATTGTATATATGTACCACCTCTTTTTTTATCCATTTGTCTATCAATGGACATTGAGGTTGCCTCCATATCTTGGCTATTGTAAATAATGCTGAAATGAACATAGGGATGAATATGTCTCTTCAAATTAATATTTTGGTTTTTTTTGAATAAATATCCAGAAGTAGAATTGCTGGGTCTTTCTTTATCTCTTATTATAGCCTTTGTTTTAAAGTCTATATTGTCTTGTATAAGTATTGCTACCCAGCTTTTTTATTTGTTTATTTCCATTGACACAAAATGTCTTTTCTATCCCTTTACTTTCAGTCAGTCTTTCAATCAATCTGAACTTGTTCTCTTTTAGGCAGTGTATGAATGGGGCTTGTTTCCTTATCTATTCAGCCACCTAATGTCTTTTGGTAGGAGGATTTAATGCATTTGCATTTAAAGTAATTATTGATATGTATGTAGTTATTGCCATTTATTATTCATTGTTTTATCTTTTTTTCCTTCTTAAAGAAGTTTCTTTAACATTTTTTTGTAATACTGTCTTGGTGGTACTGAACTCTTTTAGCTTTTTCTTGTCTGAGAAACTCTTTCTTTTTCCTATCTGTCCATCTAAATGATAGCTTTACTGGGTAGAGCAATCTTGATTGTAGTTCTTGCTTTTCACCAATTTAAGTATTTTGTGAAAATCCCTTCTAGCCTGCAAAGTTTCTGTTGAGAAATCAGCTGACAGTCTTATGGTAGCTCCCTTGTAGGAAACTAACTGCTTTTCTCTTGCTGCTTTTAAGATTCTCTCTTTGTGTTTAACCTTTGGCACTTATGATGTGTCGTGGTGTGGCCTTCTTTGGATTCATCCTCTTTCTGACTCTTTCTGCTTCCTGGACTTGTAGTATGTCTATCTCCTTCACCAGGTTAGAGAAGTTGTCAGTCATTATTTTTTTCTCATAGATTTACAATTCCTTGCTCTCTCTCTACTCCTTCTGGTACCCATATGATGAGAATGTTGGTTACATTTGATCTTGTACCAGAGACCCCTTAAACTATTCTCACTTTTTAAAAAAGATTTTATTTATTTATTTTTAGAGAGAGGGGAGGGGAATAGAAGAGAGTGAGAGAAACATCAATGTGTGGTTGCCTCTCGCGCACCCCCTGCTGGAGACCTGGCCCCCAACCCAGGCATAAGCCCTGACTTGGAATCTAACCGGTGACTCTTTGGTTCACAGGCCTGCACTCAATCCACTGAACTACACCAGCCAGGGCTATCCTCACTTTTTAAATTCTTTTGTTGTTGTTGTTGTTGTTCTGATCTGGTGTTTTCTGCTACCTTGTCTTCCAAATTGCTTCTTTGATCCTTGGCTTCATCTAATCTATTATTAATTTCCTCTAAGTATTCTTCAATTCAGTAATTGTATTCTTTATTTGTGACTGGTTATTTTTTATAATTTTGATTTCCATTTTTATGTTTCCTATCTCTCTGTTGAAGTTCTCACTGAGATAATCTATTCTTCCCCTAAGTTCATTGAACATCCTTATAACCAGTGTTTTGAACTTTGCATCTAGTAGATTGCTTGTCTCCATTTTGTTTAGATATTTTTCTGGAGTTTTGTTCTGTTCTTTCATTTGGGACATATTTCTTTGTCTCCTCATTTTGGCAGCCTCGATGTGTTTGCTTATTTGAATTTATTAGAGTTGCTAGGTTTCCCAGTCATGGTAGAGTGGCCTTATGTAGTAGGTGTCCTGTAGGGCCCTATGGTGCAGCCTTGCTGGTCACCTGAGCTGGGTATTCCAGATGTGTCACTTGTATGGGTTTTGTGTATCCTCCTATTATAGTAGAGACTTGATTGCTGTTGACATGTCAGTGGGAGGAATTGACCCTCAGGCTGATTGGTTTTGAAGACTGGCTGTGTCTACAGGGGAGGAGCTGTTGTGCAGAAGATGACCCTACCAAGCAGGTTTCACTTTAGTGGGGCTCTGGTGCCTGCCATGTCTTCCCTTCGGTTGTGTCTTTTTTGGAGATGGTTGGGTGGTGCTCTGGTGTGGTCTGAAGCCAATCCACCAGGTTTGTTGGTTCTGGGACCTATTGTGAGGGACTCTGGCACAGGCCAAGTTCTACAGCTGCTTGTGCCCAGCCTGGGGCCACTTGGTATGAGCTATAAAGTGATCTGTAGATGGTTGCTGTTTTTATTAGGTTTGGAGTGCCTGAGAGAAGCTAAGCTGCTAACTGCTGCTGGCTGTAAGTAGTGCTGGGCTTGGGGCTTCTTAGCAAGAAGTATGGGGAATGCCAAGGCCAGATGCTGCTTGTTTGGAGTTTGTGATCCTTTGAGAGATTTTAGGAAATTCTGAAGCACAAGCCAAGATAGGCCATTTGTATGGAAAAGCTACTGGAAGTGATTTGGGTTGGCTTGTAAGTTGGCACCGTGAGCAGGGCCTCAGAGAATCACCAGGGCTGGGCAAAGTGTTATCCAGCTTGATGGAGCCCCAGTCATGGCACCCACTGCCTGTATAAGCTGGATGGGCAGAGGGCTTAACAAAGGAACAGCCTTTCTGTCTGGGAAAAGCTGTCTGACACTCCAGCCCTTCCCCAGAATCTAGACAACTCAGTTCCTCCCCATATGTCCCTGAAACTCTTTAAGCTGCTTGCCCAGCAATGAAGCTCAAAGCAAGTACATCCATCAGTGAGTAAGTTCATATGTAGACCCTTTAAGAGGACTGCCTGGGACTCCAAAAGCCTTCTGTATCAGTTTCCTCAGCCACTATCACAGCTAGTTTTCTCAGCCAGATGTTATAAGGACTTCTCTTCCTGGCACTAGGGAGCCTTTAGTGAGGTCGGGACCCCTTTCTCCTCAAGGGGGAACCTCCTCAGTTGAGATATTCCTACCAATTTTTAACCATCACACATGGGTGTAGGACCAGGCAGTTCTGCATTTTCACCCCTCCTAGCAAGCTTGACATGGCTTCTTCTGTGTATCCTTACTTATAGGACTTACATTAAGCTATATTTCAGGCAATTCTCAATGATGGTTGTTCTGTAGTTTAGTTGTAACTTCAATGTGGTCCTGGAAGGAGGCAAGCACAACATTTACCTACTCAGCCATGTTGACTAGAAGTCCTGAACAACATTTTTTTGTTGTTGTTGACACAATTACAGATGTCACCCATTTTCCTCCACTTTGCCCCCTCCACTCAGTCCCCCCACCCAGTTTTCACCACATTGTTGTCTATGATCACTTTTTATACATAGAAAACTTCATAAAATAATAATCTATCAAGACAGTAATGTGTACAATTTTTTGGGATGGTGCCTGAACTGGTAATTCATCTTTATGTTGTTCTTTGTTTCTTATGGAATATAGAATTTCAGCATTTCAGATCCTACCAAGCTGGTTGTATAGAATAACCTCCTGCATGTTTTTAGTAATTAATATTTGAAATTGTTTCAGAGTCTGTTAAACAGGGATCGATCTGATATTTATCCTCTTTCCAAGTGTGTTTTACTTTTAAACTGTACAATTTAAAGATTGAACAATTTTTGCTTAAACAAGGAGCTACCTGATATTGATTATTATTCCCTTAATTTTCTGCTCCTCTCTTTCCTGTTGCTTTCATTTTTGCTCTTCTACTCTCGCCTTTGCCACCTTTTGTCCATGCTATTCATTGGTCCATCCATTGAATATTTAATACCCTACTAATTGAAAATACATTACTAATTACTAGGGACAAAGAGATGTATAAAACTTATGTCTTTTCCTTAAGATTGCCACAGCCTCACCTATATTTAGTGTTGTTAGTCTTATTAGTTTTAACTATTGTGGCTGTGATGTATCATCTTATTTGCTTTTAATTTGTATTTCTTTGGTGATTACTGATGTTGAGTACCTTTTCATCTAGTCATTGTCCATTCATATACATTATTTTTGATGTGTCTATCTCTTTTGCTAAACTTTATTGGATTATTTGTATATTTCTCAATTTTATTAGAATTATATTTATTTTGAGCCCTTGGAGGCAATAATCCTTTCATACCACTTGCTCATGTTCTAGACGAGTTATTAGGATTGTTTGACTTTTTACTATCATATTGTAGGAATTATAAGTTCTGATACAAGTCCTTTTTCATATATATGAATTGAAAACATTTTCCCATTCTGTGGCTTTCCTTTCTACTTTTTAATGATATATTTTGACAAAGAGAAGTTAATTTTAGTGAATTCACTGATATTTTTATTTTTAGTATTTTTGTGTTTCATGTATGAAAAATCTGTCTACCCAAGGTAAAAAGACATTCACTATGTTCTCTTGCAGAACCTTTAGAATTTCAGTTTACATATTTAGATTTATTATCCATGAACAATAATATTTTGTTTATTATATGATGTAGAGGTTGTTGTAAATAATTTTCTTTCAATTTCAATAAACTTTATTTCTTAGAGCATCTTTAGATTCATAGCAAAATTAGCACAAAGTAGTTTGTGCCAACTCCATCCACCTCCCCCACTACCAAAGACACCAAATTTTGTGTGTAATGTGATGTACATGTTAAAGTTCATTTTCCCTATTTTAATAGTTTTTGTAGAGCAGTTTTAGATTAATAGCAAAATTGGGCAGAATGTACCCTCATCCCCACACATTTACTACCTCCCTCACTATCAACATCCTATGCCACAGAGGTACATATGTTACAATCGAAGAACTAACATTGATACATCATAATCACCTAAAGTCCATAGTTTACTTTAGAATTCACTTTTAGTGTTGTACATTCTGTGGGTTGTGACAATTTAAAATGACGTATAAGGTCTGTCTGGAAAAGGCCCAACCACTATTAATATAACAAGAATGGTTTGTGCAACATCGATGTAACCTGGCAGCTAAGGAGAGTGGACTGGAATGTGCACAATGATGAACATATGCCATGTGGCATAGGATGTTGATAGTGGTTGGGAGAACTGTGTGAGATCTCAAGGTGACTACTTTGAAGGGGACTGGATGTCATTGTCCTATATATAATGTTTCTTATATCTTGTATTTTCTTCAATAAATGTCTCTATTTTTCATACTACATGACTGTATACTTTCTGGACAGACCTCATATATCTGCTATTATTATATCGTGCAGAGTAGTTACGCTTTGCTAAAAATCTCTGTGCTCTGTCAATTCATCTCCTTCTTCTCCCTAAACCCAGCAACTTTTGACCTTTTTAATATCTCCATAGATTTGCCCTTTCCTGAGTGTCATATAGTTGGAATCACAGTGTATGTAACCTTTTCAAAGTAGCTTCTTTCACTAGTCTGTGGCTTACATTCTCATTCTCTTGGCATCATCTTTTGCAGAGTGTAATATTTAATTTTAATGAAGTCAAGGTTATTAATTACTTCTTTCATGGATTGTGACTTTGGTATTGTATCTATATAGTCATTACCATACTCAAGGCCATCTAGATTTTCTCCTATGTCGTTTTCTATGAGTTTAGTATCAATAATTTTGCATGTTGCATATAGGTCTATGATCAATTTTGAGTTAATTTTTGTGAAGGGTTTTAAGGACTGTGTCTAGATTCATGTTTTTCACCTATGGATATTCAGTTTTTCCAGGACCATTTGTTAATGGTTTATTTTTAAAAATGTAATTGTAGATATAAGATGGCAGCGAGGTAGGTGGGAGTGGAGTCCACATCCCTCTACCCACTGGTGAAACACCTAGCTGCCATTCTGAGGAACAGAGTGAACAGCCAACAGTATTCCAGCATATATGAAGATTGGAGACCAAAATTACACAGAACATTGAATGATCAGATGGTAAGACATTAATACCTGGAGCTGTGAAAAGACCAGAGTTAGACACAAACAGAGGTCATCCCAAAAAACAGAGACAGTGAGACAAATTTCACTTTACTACTGCAGAGAACTTGCAAGGTGGGAGTGGTGAACACCAGTACACTTGCTGGAGGAGGAAATCCAGCAACAAAGGAATCACCAACAGAAAACAGCAGAAGCAGGTGAAGGAGGTAGTGGAACCCACACTAATCTCAATCCAGGACTGACCTGGAAACACAACCAATTGGTGGAGAAATAACCCACAACAAACAACTGAATGAGAGTGAGAGAGAAGCCTCAAAACCTTGCTCACACAGAAGAATCAGATTCAACACAACCTGTCCACACCTGCACAACAGAATACAAGGCGTGGTGGACAGAGTGACCCTCAGTTAACCAGCTGGAGGAAAGGACCCAACAAAGAAAGAAACAACAACAATCAAAACCCCCCAAAAAAAGAGAGCCGGCATAAACAACAGTCCAAGACCAGAGAGCTCAGGAGATTAAAGAGACTGCGCCACTGAATCTCACAGGTATTCTACCATAGAAGTTCATACTATAAACACAGGGAGACGGAACAGATCAATTTAAGAACACGAAGCTAACAAGAAGAGTCTCACAAAGAATGGGAAGATAAAGAAACAGTCCCAAATGAAAGGAAAAGAGGAAGCCTCAGAAAGAACGATAAATGAAACAGAGGCAAGTCCACTATTAGATATTGAGTTCAAAGCATTGGTTATAAGGAAGCTCAATGAGCTCACACAGAATTACCAGAAACTACAGGGAAACTACAATGAACTCACTGCAAACTATATCAACATGAAAAAGGAAATAGAAACTATTAACAAGGGCCAAGAGGAAATGAAGAATACAATTTCTGAACTGAAGAACACAGTAGAAGGAATGAAAAGCAGGCTCGATGAAGCAGAGGTCTGGATCAGCGAGCTGGAGGACAAGGTAGAAAAAACCACCCAGAAAGACCAAGGAAAGGAAAAGAGGCTCAGGAAGAATGAAGAGGGATTAAGGGAAATGAAGGACAACACGAAATGTAATAATATCTGTATAATAGGGATACCAGAAGGAGAGGAAGAAGAGCAAAGGGTAGAAAACCTGTTTGAAAAAGTAATGATAGAAAACTTCCCTAATCTGATGAGACAAAAAGTCACACAAATCCAGGAAACACAGAGAGTCCCAATCAAGAGGGACCCAAAGAGGCCCACTTCAAGACACATCATCATTAACATGATAAAATTCTAAGACAAAGAGAGAATATTAAAGGCAGCAAGGGAGAAACAGGAAATAACATTCAAGGGAGCCCTGATAAAGTTAACAGCTGACTTCTCAATGGAAATGCTCCAAGCTAGAAGAGAATGGCAAGAAATATTCCAAGTAATGAGAACCAGAAGCATGCAACCAAGGCTACTGTACCCAGCGAGGCTCTCAATCAAAATAGAAGGCCAAATAAGGAGCTTCCCAGACAGAAGAAGTGTAAAAGAATACACCTCTACCAAATGAGCTCTGCAAGAGATACTAAAGGGACTGCTTTAAGGAAAGGAAGGGAAAGAGAGAGAGTGAGGAACACAGGTACAAAAATAATGGCAATGAATAAGTACCTATCAATAATAACCTTAAACGTAAATGGATTAAATGCTCCAATCAAAAGACATAGAATAGCTGAATGGATAAAAAGCATGACCCACACATATGCTGCATACAAGAGACCCACCTCAGGACAAAAGACCTATACAGACTTAAAATAAGGGCTGGAAACAAATTTTCAAGCAAATGGACAGGGAAAAAAAGCCGGAGTAGCAATACTCATATCAGACCAAATCGACTTCAAAAAAAAGGGCCAGAAAGAGAGACCCAGAAGGACATTTCATAATACTCAAGGGAAGAATCCACCAAGAAGACATAAGCATTGTAAATATATATGCATCCAACATAGGAGCACCCAAATGCATAAAGAAAACCCTGGAGGACTTCAAGAAAGATATTGACAGCAACACGATTAGAGTAGGGGATTTTAACACCCCACTGTCAAAAATGGACAGATCTTCCAAACAAAATATCAGCAAAGATATTGTGGCATTGAACAGTGCCCTAGGTAAAATGGACTTAACTGATATATACATAGAGAGAGCCTTTCATCCCAAAGAAGCTAAATACATGTTCTTTTCAAATGCACATGGAATATTTTCAAAGATAGACCATATGATAGGACACAAAACAAGCCTCAACAAATTCAATAAAATTGAAATCATACCAAGTATTTTCTCTGACCACAAGGGACTGAAATTAGAAACCAACCCCAAGGGAAAAACCCCAAAACATTCAAAATCATGGAGACTGAATTGCATGCTGTTAAACAATGAATGGGTCAAGGACGAGATTAGGGAAGAAATAAAAAAGTTCCTTGAAACAAAAGAAAATGAACTGACAACAACCCAGAACTTATGAGACACAGCGAAGGCAGTCCTCAGAGGGAAGTTCATAGTGATACAGGCCTACCTAAAAAAAACAGAAGCAGTTTACATGAACAACCTAACCCTACGCCTACAAGAACTTGAGGAACAACAGCAAAGACAACCCAGAGCAAGTAGAAGGAAGGAAATAACCAAGATCAGTTCAGAGTTAAACGACTTAGAGAATAAAAGGACAATTCTAAGCATCAATGAAACCAGGAGCTGGTTCTTTGAAAAGATAAACAAAATCGACCAGCCTTTAAGCAGGCTCATCAAGAAAAAGAGAGAGAGGACCCAAATAAATTCAATCAGAAATGAAAGAGGAGATATTACAACTGATGCCACAGAAATACAAAGGATTGTAAGACACTACTACGAAGAACTGAATGCCAAGAAATATGAAAACCTAGGAGAAATGGACAAATTCTTAGAAAAATATAATCTTCCAAAACTCAATAAGAAAGAAACAGAAAGCCTGAACCAACCAATAACAGGGGATGAAATTAAAGCAGTGATCAAAAAACTCCCAACACACAAAAGCCCTGGACCAGATGGTTTAACAGGAGAATTCTACAAAGCATTTAAGGAGGAACTAACACCTATCCTTCTCAGACTATTCCAAAAAATCCAAAATGATGGAAGACTCCCAAACTCTTTTTATGAAGCCAGCATCATCCTAATCCCAAAACCAGAAAAAGACACAACAAAGAAAGAAAACTTCAGGCCAATATCACTGATGAACATTGACGCTAAAATTCTCAACAAAATATTAGCAAACTGCATCCAGCAATACATCGAAAAAATCATTCACCATGACCAAGTGGGTTTCATCCCAGGGATGCAAGGATGGTACAACATTCACAAAACAATAAGCGTAATACATCACATAAACAAAAGCAAAGACAAAAATCACATGATCATATCAATAGATGCAGAGAAAGCATTTGATAAGGTACAACATCCATTTATGATAAAAACACTTAGCAAAGTGGGAATAGAGGGAGCATTCCTCAACACAATAAAGGCCATATATGAGAAACCTACAGCCAACATTATACTCAATGGACAAAAACTAAAATCTTTCCCACTAAGATCAGGAACAAGACAAGGTTGCCCACTATCACCACTTCTATTCAACATAGTTTTGGAAGTTTTTGCCACAGCAGTCAGACAAGAAAAGGAAATAAAAGGCATCCAAATTGGAAAGGAGGAGACCAAATTGTCGGTGTTTGCAGACGACATGATAGTATACTTAGAAAATCCTATAGACTCTGTCAAAAGACTACTCGATCTAATAATTGAATTTGGCAAGACAGCAGGATATAAAGTCAATATCCAGAAATCAAAGGCATTTTTGTATACCAACAGTGAAACAGCAGAAACAGAAATCAGGGAAAAATCCCATTTGATATAGCAACAAAAAAAATAATATACCTGCGAATAAACCTCACCAAGGAGGTAAAAGACCTGTATGCAGAAAACTAAACAACACTGAAGAGAGAAATCATGGAAGACACAAACAAATGGAAACATATACCATGCTCATGGATTGGAAGAATCAACATCATCAAAATGTCCATACTACCAAAAGCAATTTATAGATTCAATGCAATCCCTGTCAAAGTTCCAATGACATATTTCACGGATATAGAACAAACACTTCAAAAATTTGTATGGAACCATAAACGTCACCGAATATCAGCTGCAATTTTGAGAAAGAAGAGCAAAGCAGGAGGGATCACAATTCCTGATATCAAAGTATATTACAAGGCCACTGTAATCAAAACAGCCTGGTACTGGCATAAAAACAGACAGATAGACCAATGGAACAGAATAGAGAGCCCAGAAATAAACCCGAGTCTCTACGGGCAATTAATCTTTGACAAAGGGGGCAGAAGCATAAAATGGAATAAAAGTAGCCTCTTCAACAAATGGTGTTGGGAAATCTGGATGGCTACCTGCAAAAAAATGAAACTCGAGCACCAACTTACACCATACACAAAAATAAATTCAAGGTGGATTTAAGACTTAAATGTAAGTCGTGACACCATAAAAGTTCTAGAGGAAAACATTGTTAGAAAAATCTCAGAGATTCCACGCAGCAACATCTTCAATGATATGTCTCCTAAAGCAAGGGATGTAAAGGAAAGAATAAACAAATGGGACCTCATCAAAATAAGAAGCTTCTGCGTGGTTAAAGAAAATAGTATTAAAATAAAAAAAAAACCAACCACATGGGAAATCATATTTGCCAATGATACCTCGGACAAGGGTTTGATCTCCAAAATGTATAAAGAACTCATAAGACTCCACTCCAGGAAGTCAAAAAGCCCAATTAAAAAATGGGCAAAAGCCTTGAACAGACACTTCACCAAGGAGGACATATAGAGGGTCCAGAGACATATGAAAAGATGCTCAGCATCACTAGCCATCAGAGGGATGCAAATTAAAACCACAATGACATACCACCTCACAGTACTCAGAATGACCATCATAAACAAATTAACAAACAAATATTGGAGAGGATGCAGAGAAATGGGAACCTCATTGCACTGTTGGTGGGAATGCAGACTGGTGCAGCCACTGTGGAAAACAGTATGGAATTTCCTCAAAAAACTAAAAATGGAACTGCCTTTTGATCCAGCAATTTCATTGCTGTGATTATACTGTAAGAGCCCTGAAATACCAATCCAAATGAACCTATGCACTCCAATGTTCATAGTAGCACAATTTCCAATAGCCAAGTGCTGGAAGCAACCTAAGTGCCCATCAGCAAATGAGTGGATCAAGAAACTATGGTACATTTACACAGTGGAATTCTATGCAGCAGAGAGAAAGAAGGAGCTTATACCGTTTGCAACAGCATGGAATGAACTGGAGAGCATTATGCTAAGCGAAAGAAGCCAGTCGTTAAGCAACAAATACCATATGATCTCACCTTTAACTGAAACATAATAAACAAAAGAAAAAAGCAGGCAAAATATAACCAGAGACATTGAAATTAAGAACCATCTAACAATAGCCAGAGGGGAGGAGGAGTGGGTTGTGGGAAGAAGGGTTTTCAGGAACTACTATAAAGGACACATGGAGAAAACCAAGGGGGAATGTGGAAGCAAGGGAGGGAGGTGGGTTTGGATGGGGTGGAGGGAAGGCAGGGGAGAAAATGCAGACAGCTGAACTGAAGAACAATAAAGTAATTAAAAATATTTCTAAAAAAGATAAACAGTGATCTCATGGGAAAAAATGTAATTGTCTTGTAATTCCTATAACACATGTTGAAAGCCTTTGTTTTCCATAATTAAATTGTTTGATTGTTTTTGAAAATTATTGACCATAAACATGTGGGTGTATTTCTAGAATTTTTACTCTGGTGATATATTTGTCCAGTGTACCAGTCACTACATCTCAATAATTGTATTTTTAAGTACAGTGTTTTTAAATTTTGTAATTTAAGTACTTTGACTTTGGTTCTGTGGTTGAGGTGAAAATTGATATCTTAAGGTCTTCCGATCCATGAGCATAATAGATCTCTTAGTTTCCTTTTATAGTTTTTATTTTTCTCATCAATATTTTGTATCTTTTTATATAGAGACTTTACACATCTTTTATTAAATTTATTCTTAAACATTACTTTGATGTTATTATAAACAATAACTTGAGATATCTAATTTGCTTTTTCCATGATAAAATACAGATTTTTATTTCATGACCTTCTAAATTCATTAATATTTTAATTAATAATATTTCAAGGGATTTTTTTGATTCCTTAGAATTTTCTATGTATACAATTATATTCTCTATGGAAAAATAAGATTTATTTCTCTTCTTTTCTAATTTTTGCACATTTATGTCTTCTTCCTGCTGCATTGCATTCAATAGGACTTCAAGGGCAAAGTTGAATAGAAGTGATGAGAGTGCAATCTTTATCTGACTTTAAATTTAGGGGCTAAGTAGCCATGTCTCACCATTACATATAATCTTAACTGCTTTTTATTATGTATGTCATTTATCAAATTAAGAAATTTTACTTCTGTCCCTAATTTACTGAGTTTTTGAAAATTTGTTCAATATTATAAAATTCTTTCTCTGAATGTATTATGATGGTTGTTTGAATTTTGACTTTTTCTTGTTAATGTGGAAATAAAAGTATAAAATCAATGATTACAAAAAAGCCCCTCTATTTTTGGAATAAATACACCATGGTCCATTTAGAATTAAACCAAATAATATTTGGTTTAATTTAGGTTTTTACATTTATGTTATTTAGTGATGTTGGCATGTAATCATACTTTCTCATAATGCATTTTGTCAGTTATTGGTGTCAAAATTATGCTGACTTTATTAATAATTATGGAAGTATTCCTTCCTTTTTAACTTAAACTCTGTAAGAGTTTGAGGTTGGTGATATATTATGTTCACGAATCTTTAAATATTTGGTAAGATTCATCTGGAAAGGCCTCTGTGCCTGCAGTTTTCTTTGCAGGAAGAAAGAAATTACAAATTTAATAATTGTAAAATTATTTAGATGTCCTATTTCTTGTGTCAGTTTTGGAAAATTGTACTTTTATGTGAATTTGTCTATTTCAATGAAATTTTCAATTTTTTTTGAGTTTAATTTGTTTTATTTTCTTCCTGTTTTTGCTAACTTCTTGACAGGAATGCCTAGATCAGACATTAGCAAATTTTTGTAAACTCCAAGTAGTAGATATTTTTTTAAAGATTTTATTTATTTATTTATTTTTAGAGAGAGGGGAAGGGAAGGAGAAAGAGAGGGAGAGAAACAGCAATGTATGGTTGCCTCTCACATGGCCCTCACTGGGGACCTGGCCCGCAACCCAGGCATGTGCCCTGACTGGGAATCGAACTGGGACCCCATGGTTCCCAGCCCGCACTCAATCCACTGAGCTATGCCAGCCAGGGCCCAAGTAGTAGATATTTTAGGTTTGTGAATGATATAGTCTATGCCCCTGTTACTCATCTCTACACTTGTAGCAAGCAGCTGCCATAGGAAATACTTAAAACAAATGGGTGTGGCTGTGTTTTCATAAGACTATGTATAAAAACCAGGTGACTGGCCTATGGACCATAGTTGGCAAACTCTTTTACCTATATCATTGATTTTTAAGCCTGCCTTGTTTTCTAAGTTATACATTTAAGATTATAAAATTTCCTCTAAGCCCCATTTTGATATATCATATTTTCACAATTATTTATTTAAAAGTATTTTTAAAACTTCATGTGGTTTCTTTCTTTTGATCTATGGTTACTTTGAACTGTATTGCTTATTCTAAAAAAATGTAAGGATTTTTAAAGTTATATTTTGTAGATTAATTCTACTGTGACAGAGAACATGCTCTATATAGTTTAAAGTTCTGTGGTCAATTTTAGTATAAATTTTTTGTACACTTGCAAAGGATTGTCTCTTCAGTTTGGTGCACTGGTATCTATGTGTCAATTAGTTCTAATTTGTTAATTATTTTATTCATAACATCTGTATTTTTACCTGTTTCTTTCCTTAGTCTATCAGTGACGTAACTGTGTTAAAATCTCCCACTGTGACTGTGGATTCCTTTGTTTCCATTGTGTGTGTATGTGGTTTCAGTTTTTCCCAGTTTTATTGAGATATAATTGACATGTAGCACTGTATGAGTTTAAAGTATATAGCATAATGATTCGTCTTACATGTGTTGTGAAATGATTACTATAATAAGATTAGTTAACATCCAACATCTCATGTAGATAAAAAAAGAAAAAATGATTGTGATGAGAACTCTTAGGATTTACTCCCTTAACAACTTTCAAATATACTATACGGCACTGTTAATATAGACATTATGTTGTACATTAGATCACTAGTACTTATTAATCTTATAAACTGTGAGTTTATACATTTTGACCACTTTATTTCCATTTTTAATTCTACATACTTTTTCTTACATATTTTAAAGCTATGTCTCTATGGTCAATTAATATTTGACAAAGGGGGCGTGAGCATACCGAGGAGTAAAAATAGCCTCCTCAACAAATGGTGTTGGGAGATCTGTACAGGTACATGCAAAAAAATGAAACTAGACCATCAACTTACAACAGAATAAATTCAAAATGGATAAAGGACTTCAATATAAGTCATGACCCCATGGCAGTCCTAGTAGAAAACAGGCAGAAAAATTTCAGACATCACACATAGCAATATTTTTGCTGATATATCTCCTAGGACAAGGGAAATAAAGGAAAAAATAAACAAATGGGACTACATCAAATTAAAAAGCTTCTGTATGGCTAAAGAAACCATCATCAGAATGAAAAGGGAACTGCCTATATGGGAGAACATATTTGCCAATGATACATCAGATAAGGGTTTGATCTCCAAAATATATAAAGAACTCATATGACTCAAAACCAGGCAGAGAAACAACCCAATTACAAAATGGGCAAAAGACCTGAATAGACACTTCTCCAAGGAGGACATACAGAGGGCCCATAGACACATTAAAATATGTTCAACATCAGTAGCCATCAGAGAGATGCAAACTAAAACCACAATTAGATATTACTACACACCTGTCAGAATGGCCATCATTAATAAATCAACAAACAACAAGTGCTCAAGAGGATGTGGAAAAAAGGGAACCCTAGTGCACTGTTGGTAGGAATGCAGACTGGTGCAGCCACTGTGGAAATCAGTATGGAATTTCCTCAAAAAATTAAAAATTAAACTGCCTTATGACCAAGTGATTCCACTGCTGGGAATATACCATAAGAATCCTGAAACACCAATTCAAAACAACTTATGCACTCCTATGTTTATAGAAGCACTATTTACAATAGCTAAGTGTTGGAAACAGCCCAAATGCCCATCAGTAAATGAGTGGATCAAAAAACTGTGGTTCATTTATGCTATGGAATACTATGCAGCATAAAGAAAGAACGAAGTCCTACCTTTTGCAATTGCTTGGATAGAACTGGAGACTATTATTCTAAGTCAGCTGAAATAAGTCAGTTGGCAAAAGACAAATATCATATGATGTCACAACTGTTATCTAATGAACAAAATTAAGTTACGAAGAAAATAGAACTAGAGACATGGGAACATGGAACAGACTGATAGCTGTAGGAAGGGGGTGGTAATGATGGAAGGAAGGGGAAGGGATTAGTCAAATTAACGTGTATGAATGACTCATGGGCATGGACAATGGAAAGGGGATTGGCTGTGGGAGAGAGTGGTGGGCTGGGTAGAGGGAGACAAAAGGGAAAAAAAGAAATTGGGACAACTCTAATAGAATAAACAATAAAAAAAAGCTATGTTATTTGGTTCATGTAAATTTTGAATTATCTTCTTAATAGCTTTACCTCTTTATCATATGAAGCATCCCTTTCTGTTTAGCAATGCTTCTTAAAATTTACTTTGTCTAATATTAGTCTAGCTATATGAGCTTTCTTTTGTTTAGGGTGTTCATGACATATCTTTCTCATATTTTTTACTTTCCATTTTTCTTTTCCTTATATATAAAATGTGTCTTCTATATGAAGCTTATATATTTGTACTTAGTCTGACAGTTGTTTGAATATTTTGCTTATTTACCTGCACTATAATTAATACCTATATTTACATTTATATTTACTATATTGCTAAATGTTTCATATATCTTCTTTCCATGCTAAGCCTTTTTGTCCTCTTTCTCATCTTGCCTTCTTTTGGATTAACTAATTTTTAGTTATTTTTTCACCTGTATTTGTGCATGGTAACTGTATACTTTTTAATTATTATTTTAGTGGATTCCCTAGATACTAAAGCACACATGCTTGGCTTCTTCCAAACTTCAAGCTTCATAACTTCATCTTAACCCCTTTGCAAATAATATGCTGTTCTAATTGTATATTTTAAATCTATATTTATTTTAAACCCCACAAGCCATTATCATTGTTGTTGTTTAGAGTCAGTATTCATCTGGACTGACCCATACATTTACGCTTGCCATTCTTTCTTTCTTCCTGCATTTCTGTGTTTTACCTGCGATTGTTCCCCTTCTTCCTAAACAATACCCTTTTTACAAATACTCTCAATGTGGGTATGGGTGGTAAAAAGTTATTTTGGTTTTGCTTAACATTTTTTTTTAGTACTTTGAGGTTATCATTCATTTTTTTTTTCTGGATTTCATTGTCTCTGTTGAGGTAGGAAGCAAGTCTAATTATTAATACACTGAACATAAGCTATCTTTATTTTTTGGTTTATTTTAATTTATTTTTACTTTTTCTTAAGATAAAATTCACCAGTTTAACTACTTTAAAGTATATAATTCAGTGATTTTTAGTATTCCGCTTCTTTTTAAGACTTTTTTTTGTTTTCATCACTTTTACTATGATATATCTATATGTGATTTTAATTATATTTCCTGTTGTGGATTTATAGGGTTTCTTGAATCTTTCCTTTGCTATCTTTCTCCCATTTTAGAACATTCTCAGTTAGAAAATTCCCCTTTTGAAATTTGTTTTTCCCACACTTTTTTTTGCCTTGCTTCTCTCTGCCCATTTTTTCTGACCTATTTTATAGTTTACTAAATCTCTCTTTATATGTATTTAATTTATTGTTAAATTCAACAATTGAATTACTAATTGTGTATGTTGTAATTTTAGTTCTAGAATTTTCATTTCTTCCTATTTTCTAGTTTTGTCCAAATCTCATATTCTTAATTTTTTTATTCCATTGAATATATTTACCTTAGTTATTTTAAAAGTCTGTGTCTGATATTGCCATTAACTTTATCTTTTATGTTTCTTTTGTTTTTTATCATTATTGTCTTATCTCATGGTCTCTGTACTCATTTTTTTATTTAGTGCTGGAATATTGTACATAAAAATTACAGAATGAATTGAACCCCTAATATGACAGTATCTTCCTAAAGAAAGATTTTCCCCTTTTCCCATTATAACTGATAGACAGATGGCAATGGGAATTTACAGTCCCATATCATCTTAATCTTATTTCAGTGACTATAAAACATAGTCTCTGAGCAAGCTGGTCTATTTCCAGTTCATCTTTATTCCTAGGACATAAATCCCCGTGGCTTCAACCTACAGCATTTACCAGCATGTACCCATTCCTCCCCAGTACTCTGGACTTTAATGTTTCTACCCTAACCTGATCAGATTTTCAAAAACATTGTTTAGTTTCTCAGCATCTCAGCTACCTATTCCAGAATGAAAGGTCCAGCTCACTTTTCTTGTTTTTTTTTTCCTCCTTTTGTACCTTTGCTCTATAAGTTTTGGCCACCTTATTAGTTCCCCAGTGCCTTCATGGAGATTGTAAAAATATTTTTGCAAGGTTTTCTAGATGTTCCATGGGGAAAGTTACTAGTTCACCTTTACACAAAGTAGAAATCTGCTAGTTGTTTTAAAATGGCCCTACTTGGCCAAATAAAAAACTTGAAACCTCTTATCAGATCCCGAGGGTCTTTCTGTGGAGATTTTACTTATGCATAATTTTTTAAGTTTAGAAGCCACTGATATAGGGGATACAAAATAAATAAAAACTTTCATTCTTGTGATCAAAGAGCTTTGTATCTAGTTAGTAAATCATATTCATCATAGATGAAGTAATTAGTGATTTATAGAATACTGTATTTGTGCAGGCTTTCATTGAGTGGTATGACCTCCAAATAGTAGTTTGGAATTTACATTGAAGATAGGGCTGGACCTAGGGTTTGAAAGACAGAGATCACCAGGGGGAGGGGGCAGGGAAAGGAATAAACTAACATAAGTTAAGACTCAGTACAATTGAACTGATTTAGTTTATATCATGATGTCTGAATAATTTATCCCTTAATCCTTTTTTCCCTAGGTTTGTTGTTAATATTAATCAGGCTGTTCTGAAAGCTTAGGGATTCACTGTTGCACACTGTGACACATTTGTTAATTTGATTGCCTGTGATTTCTATAGCCAACCCAGGAGTGAAGCAAACACATGGGTGATTGTATAAAATCTGCATAGTCCCCAAGCTGGGTGTTTCACAATTAACTCCACCTCAGGAGAATATCAACTAATCCAGCTGTTTTCTTCTAATGCTTGTTTGGGGGAATCCCCTGCACTCACTCCCTTTAGTGAGACATTTGTTACTATGAGCCCAAAGCATAAAAGTAAAGATTAAGAAGGGCCCACATTTCATCAGCCTATTCAGGATGCTGATTTCAACCAGCTGAAGTGACTCCCTTTTTGCAGCTGAATAGTTTTTATTATGAATCTCTTAAAGATGTATGGATCATCTTAGGCAACTTCTGAGGACATGGAGCCTCTATCTTTTAGGTACTCAGTGGGTCTGAATCTCCAGCAGGGGTGGGGGAAGTAGACAATGTAGTATAGTCAGCACAAATTTAACTTCATAAAGTCAGGTATACAAGAATTATTTTGTATGTTTTTTCTAAATTAAATTTAATCTATTCTGAGCCCTTAATTTATCAAGCTGGTTGGAGATTTAGTCTTGGTTACTATTGGACTTTTCTCCTATCCCCCTGCCTCATACGTTGGGCATTGGTCCTGGGAGTTCTATCTAGCACAAAACAGGGCCTGCAGGAGGTCTCTTTTTTGGTTCCTACTGCTCACTACTGACATAATCTTCATCCAAGCCCATACAACCCCTTGAAGGTAAGTTCCATGATGGCTTCCATGGATTTTTGCTATCTTAGAGTCACAGTGCCCAGGATTTAGCCTCTTTGTATACTACTGTGCACCCATTTTCCTCTGGGGTCCTGCCACCATCACAGGGTACTGTGAGAAAGAGAACATCCAAACATGTTTTCCTCCAGTCTTTTAACTCTGAAGTTAGTTTGAAACTATGCTGGTAGTGGGCATTCATTTTTTCCACTGGGTGGAAGGGGTTTCTGGAAACCTGACAATTATGAGAAGCAAGGGGAGAAAAGTTGACAATTTTACAATTATCAGTTGCTTTACTGATTGCCTATTTGGTGTCAGATTCTATGCAATGAACAAGATATGGTCTGTGTCCTCAGGGAGATTCTGTTCTAGTAGTGGAGGATGAATAATGTAGTAGGGAAAGGGACACTTATTGTTACTGATCTCAACTTCTGAGGGGAACATTGTAACTCATTGGTCTCAAATTGCCTTTTTCAGTTTCACTGGTACTAATTAGTAATTCATTATGGGTATTTGGCTTATAACTATGGGAATGGATGAGTATCTATTTTTGTACTAGGTGCTCTTGGGCTGTGGCTACAAAGAATGGGACTGTGTGGCTCAGGCACTTTTCTGAAATCTATGGCTTTACAAGACTTCCTGCTGCAGATAAGGACACTGACTTCTCTTATCTACTTGTTCCTAGGTGCCTTTCTCTGGTGAGATACTGACTTTACCTGCAGAGCTGGATTGCTTTCATCTCTAAACTATACATTGCAAACACTTGAGAATAGTGCCAGGAGAACAAAAAGGGTAATTCTTGCTGGGGAAAAGAATTGTGTACGTGGTAGTTGTTTTAAAAATTAGGGGCTGGAGTGGTGTTTAGTCAAACATGGCTGCCACACAGCAATGAAGGAGCCTTTTGGTATCTTTTTTCAAAGAGCTCTACACTGATATGCTTTGTACTCTGACAGATATTCTAGGGAAAAATGTTTAAAATGTCTCAGCCTTTTAAAAGAAATCCCTCACCTGTTTTAGTTGTGTATCACGTTTTCCATGAGGCTTCTGGAATACTAATATATCAGGTTTTTATTAATTCAGTGATGCTGCATTGTAAATCATAAGATTTTACGTTCTTGGCCCATACCATTTTAAGTTTCCAACCATCTGAGCAAACTGCAACTATTAACTTGATAAGTATCTGAATGCTCTTCTTGTCAAGTATATATTTATCCTAAAAAACTTGGTGCTGGAGAGAGCTTTTTATGTGCAATTTTGACGTTATATTTTGTAAACCTGTACTGATTTTTTTCTTCTCCAGATAAGTTGGATTCCTTTTCAGAGTTTTATCTCCTTTAAAAAATGTAAGTAAATGTAAATGGAACTTCTAGAGAGAACCCTTAAAATTGTTCTAATGACCTAGTGGTATCAAGGTTTTAGACATACTTTTATATTTAGGCAGAAGGGAATTAATTGTGAGGAAAAAGCATGTTACACCACATTTTCCCTGCAGGATAAGTTAATTTCTTTCTTTCTTTTTTTTTAAGATTTTATTTATTTATTTTTAGACAGAAGGGAATGGAGGGAGAAGGAGATGGGGAGAAATATCAATGTGTGGTTGCATCTCATGTGGCCCACCTGGGGACCTGGCCCACAACCCAGGCATGTGCCCTGACCGGGAATCGAACCGGCGGCCCTTTGGTTCGCAGCCCGTGCTCAATCCACTGAGCTACACCAGCCAGGGCATAAGTTAGTTTCTTAAATATCTGTCTTCCTATCACTTGGGTTCTATGTGAGAATAAGGGTAGCATAACTGAGGAGTAGATACAGTACCTCACCCAGTTTCTATGATGTTCCCCAGAGATTAGTCTGTCTCCTTAACTTATTTGGAAACCTTATATGCTTTAAATTTTTAAGCACATTTTATTGATTATGCTATTGCAGTTTTCCCAATTTTTCTCTCCTTTACCCCCCCACCCTGCACCCCCCAACCCTCCAGCATTCCCCCCTTATTTCATGTCCATGACTTTTCATGTCCATGTCCAAGATCTTTGACTTCTCTGTTTCTTATACCATTCTTAACCTCTCCCTGTTTATTTTATGCCTACCAATTATGCTTCTTATTCCCTGTACCTTTTCTTACTATATGAAATGTTAAAGGGACTTATCTAAGAAATAGAAGATAAAAAACTATGAACAGTAAAATGACAACAAACTCACAACTATCAACAACTGAACCTAAAAAACAAAAACTAAGCAAACAACTAGAACAGGAACAGAACCAGAGAAATGGAGATCATCATATGGAGGGTTTTTAGTAGGGAAGGGAGGGGAAACCTCATATGCTTTTTATACCCTGACAAAACTTGGTCTTATGAAGGAATTGGAAACATATTCATAGTAAAGTCTGAATAAGTTAATAGCTTAACATGTCACTATCCTAATGCATTTGCATTTTAATAAGCTGACAAAGCCCCAAAGAAAGCCTCTCTTAGAAGATTTTCAGGCTTCAGTCCTTCAGTGGAAAGGGCAATTGGCTGGTCATATTTCTCTATATTCCCTTTCCCCACCAACTACCAAAATATCCATTTGAGATCTCCCTAGTCTTTTTCTGTTAACTTATCCTGCCTAGTATCCATGTTGAGTGGTAGTTGAGCTATAGCTGACCAACTCTTTGACGTGATTTCTGACACTGTATGTGTGAGGGGGGCGGGATGGAGGAGAATAGAGACATAAAGAGGAAGAGCATAATAAGAGAGGAAACAAGTCAGCATCACATGTGCATCTACTGTGAGCCGAATGGGGCTATATATGTTATGAGTAGATAGAAAAGCAATCATGATTCCTGGTTCTTATAAGAGGAAACTCATGACTCAGATGATTAAGAAAGATAAAGGTGTTATAATTTTGTAAAACTACATTTGGAGTCAGGCCTGTCTGGGCTTGTA
Source organism: Micronycteris hirsuta (assembly GCA_004026765.1). Lineage (NCBI taxonomy): Eukaryota > Metazoa > Chordata > Mammalia > Chiroptera > Phyllostomidae > Micronycteris > Micronycteris hirsuta. Next base: position 40,752 of record PVJI01013638.1, read on the forward strand.
TATCATCCTAACTATATATTCTTGGATGAGTCCTTTACCCTCTCTAGACTTTAATTCCTCAAATGTAAAATGAGACTTATGCCTACTTACTGTTCAAGGATGCCACAGAGAACAAATAAGATAATAGATATAAAAGCACTTTTCAAACCCCAAAGCCATTAAAGGGCTGTATGGAGCTATGTTTGTAACTCAGGAGAATAGGTTAATAATATTCAGATGGTGTTTTTAAACCCCATTCTCCCTCACCCCCACTTTCTCCTGCAATTGCATTGCCTTTCACTTCCTTGGCTGAGAAAGGCCACACCAGTATAAAACTGGGGGCATAGCACACTTAGGAATAATTTAGGGCTCCTGGGCAGTCACACAGTGCCCTGTGCTCAGAAGGGCCCTGCACTGGCTTAATGCTCTGCTTTCATTATCTTGAAATCCTTAATTTTTGAACAGGGAGTCCTGCAGTTTCATATTGTATTTAATCTCCCAAATTATGTAGCTGGCCTGCTCCTGGGCTGGTTTCTCTCTGTTCCTTTGTGGAGCTGGAACTAGAAGTTTCTTTATGACCCCACTGGGAGGAGTATGGAAGTTAGCTGACAGTCTGCCTGGGGAGTTTGCCAGAGGGAGTTCAGTGGCTAGAGTTAAGTAGCTTTCTAGATGAGCATTGTGGGGTGGTTAGCCTGGGCTGAGGACCAAATGTTAAATCAGAGCCAAACATCTGGGTGTCCATTGTGCTAACAAGTGCAATGGTAGAGCCTAATCAGCTAGAAGGACCATGACCATGCTAAAAGAAAACAACTTAAAATTAACTGATCTTTGTCTTCAGCAGTGAATGCCAACAGAATGGGCAGTGACCAGGCAGATGAGGCACGTTGCACAGAGACCCAAGGAATCGAAGAGTTAGAGGGCAGTTACAGGAATTTGTGCACAGTTGTGAGCTTCCCTCACATTTCCTTCTGCTGCAAGGTTATGTAATGGTTACACTGAAAAACTGGAACTAAATAAAGTAAATTCATAAAGCAATTATATTCTTCCCATTTCCCTTACTTCCTGCTCAAACTTGTTTGGTTGTTTGCTTTTTCCTTGACACTGGATGAAATCTTGGCAGGTCCTAAAACTTTGGGATAATTAAAGGTCCCCTGGTCACATTTGCCACAAGAATTGTCTCTTTTCAGTAATTATAATGTCAAATACTGTGTAATTGTCAATATTCTGAACTTTATTGAAAGTTACAGTTTCTCATCTTCCTGAGAATGGTCTGTATCAGACTTAACTGTAGTGGAAAAGGGGGCATAGTTTTACCTTTTTTTTCTCATCCTTATTGTACTTCACCTTTCCCTCTTTCTCTCAATTTGTTAGTCACTCTTTGTGAAATCTTTGCGTCATAGTGGGCAGAAAGATGAGAACTAAGGAATAAGAGAACTCTTTCTTGAAAGGTCTTATTATGGCTTGACTTTGATGTACCTGTTTGGCAGTTATTTAAACCTTACTCTTGAGTTTTCTTCTTTAGGTATTTGGTGATCTCTTAACTTTGCATTCTTTAACAAACTCAAAGTCTCTCTTCTAAATGGCTATTAAGGTACTCTCTCCTACTTGTAATTCTGGTGATATATCTCTAGTTTCTCTCTGCTGACATCCCATTGCTTTAGGCTTAAAGTCTTCTTAGAATGGAGGATTTAAGAAAGCCTACTTCTGGTCTGTGGTAGGTTTAATAATAGTCTCCCAAAGATGTCAATGTCTGCATTTCTGGAACCTGTGAATATGTTACTTTACATGATAAAACAGACTTTGAGGATGTGATTAAGGATTGTAGTGCAGGAGCCCCAAACTGGGGGCTGCTTAAGTGTTCATGATATTCCTAAAAAGCCACTCGGAGAACTAGCAGATGTGGACATGCTGTTTATTACTCATATTACAAGGGAGTGCACCAACAGCAGCAGGTCAGTGTGAGAAAGACCGCACCTCTTCCGATCTGAGGCTCATTATAAGGAGTCCCTGACAAAGGTGGCATGGGTCCGGGTTGCACAAACCTACATGTGGCCCAGACCTATAGTACATCAGTGTGCACATGCAGAAGAAAAAGGTCAAGAAGCAGTCACAGGACAATAAGCTGCTCCCAAAAGGAGGTAAGGAGGGAGTTACAATCCATTCCCAAAACAATACATATTCTTTCTGGCCAGGGGCCCCCTGGCCAGTTCTCATCAAAGGTGTTGAGAGAGCCATGTAGGTGGGATTATCCTAGATTATCTGGGAGAGTCTATATAATCCCAAAGATCTTTCTAAAAGGGAGACTAGAGATCAGAGGAAGAGAAGACACTGTAACAATAAAAATAGAGATTAGAGTGATGTGGCCATAAACCAAGGGATGCCAGCAGTCCCTAGAAGCAGGAAGGGATAAGAAAGGGATCCTTTTAAGCATACGTCAGAAGGATCTAGTCCTGTCGATAACTTGTTTAGCCCTGTAAGATTCATGTTGGACTTTCGACCTTCAGAACTGTAAGAAAATAAACTTGTATTATTTTAAGCCACTAAATTTGTGGTGATTTATCACAGTAGCAATAGGAAAGAAATACATGCTGCAAAAGGGATACTATTAAATCATTTATGTGGACAGATTCTGAGACTGTAGGGGACTGTCAATGTACTCTCGTCTCTTCACTCTACTCTCAGAGCAGCTATTTAGCTAGCTACAACCTCTTGTTCTTTAGATTTCCAAGTATACACTAGGATCCTGTGACCCCTAAATGGCAGAGGACAAAAAGTAAGTTCTCTGAATGTTCTTCTTGATCCCTCTCACTTGACTCGGGGTAAAGGAAAAACACCAATCCCTTCTTCTATGGGGAGAAGGAAGAATAATATTACTACAAATCAACAACTGTTTCTGAAAGTGATTGCTTCTATCCATTTTTCAATCTCTCTTCAACTTCAACTCACTATGCCAGAGGTGGATATTGAGGGTTTGGACACATCCTTCAACATTCTTGCATCAGTGGTTTAAGAGCCTCCATTGGAATGTAAGCATATTTGTGAACAATGATTTTTTTTTATTCTTAACCTTTTGAGATGTCGGGTTAAACAGATTCAGAGGAACCAATTTTAATATCTTCTTACATTCATAAAAGCCCTCCCATTAAGGTCAGGTGACATCTTGGGGATGAGGAGGAGGATGGAGAGCACATTGTAAAGACAGAATTTGTGAAAAGAGACTTGTAACTTAAAGAGCTTAAGTTATTAAATTGGGCTAAAATGAACAAATTGAGCTAGATAAATTTTTTACCTTCTATCAAATGGGTGACAGTTTATGAGGAACATCAGATCAGTTATGGAATAAATGTATAAGCTATGTTTTCCTCATGCATCTGAGTGCTGTGTGAGTGGTTTTTGGTTTTCTACGTGTCTGATTTGTGAGTACCTAATCATTGACAAAATCAGCAATGTTTTCTCCATGTCAGGACTATTTAAGAAATTATACCACAGTGATAGCTATAGAAACTGGTTGTATAAACTTAATTAAAGACTATACTGAGTCCTACAAGTAGAGAACTCTTAAGGTAGTACCTAATCCCAAGAGGAGGTAGAAAGAAGACCCATCTATCTCTAGTCTGTCCAGAAAAAGTCCAGCCATTGTTAATATAACAAGAACAGTTTGCGCAACATTGATATAACCTGGCAACCAAGGAGAGTGGGCTGGAATGTACATGCAGGAACAGTGACAACTTCACTATCCTGTCAGTAGAGGCAGTAGACATGTTGAGTGAGCATGTGTACTGTGTAGGCATCATGATCGAAATGACTGAGCAAGTGGAGCAATGAATTTGCATCATATTTTTTGTTAAGCATGAACATTCCTCCACATAAACTATTTGAATGACTCAGAAGGCTGCAGCTATGGGCAACTGGTGATTGGCAGCTTCATCATGACAACGAGCCCACTCATGCATCACGTCTCATGCAGAGTTTTTGGTGAAACATCAAATCACACAGGTGACTTAGCCCCCCTACAGCCTACATTTGGTGCCCTGCAACTTCTGCCTTTCCCCAAACTAAAATCACCATTTTTAAAGGGTAGAGATTTCAGACCATCAGTGAGATTCAGGAAAATATTACGGGGCAGCTGATGGCAATTGGGAGAACTGTGTGAGGTCCCAGGGTGCCTACTTTGAAGGGGACTGAGGCATCATTGTCCTATGTACAATGTTTCTTATATCTTGTATTTTCTTTAATAAATGTCTCTATTTTTCATACTACATGGCTGTATACTTTCTGGACAGACCTCATATATCTTCAATATTCTTAGAATATAGACAGCAATTGTAGGATAAGGCACCTCCAAAGAGTGGCTTTATAAAGGAATATTAAGAATTATACCTATGAACTTTAGAGAACCCCAGCTTGGAAGACTAGGTTCTAGTTTTCATGTCCTGCTATGAGAGACTTGTCTGTCAATACATGTAGTTCCTGTTTATCCCATGTAATTCTCAAGTGAGAAAAAAATTAGAAAAATTAACACCCAGAAATATCTTTAGGGTTTGAAAAAGCACAGTGCTAATTTACATCCAGAACCATCATCAGCTGAGAAACGAATTAATGGGATGGCATGTTTAATGCATAGTATACAGCATGTTAGTTGTAAGTGCTCACATGGTAACTAAGCAAACAAAGCTTACTCTTAGATCATGGGTGATTCCAGGAAGCTAACAGTATGATTTCAGTTCTGGAAGAATGGTTTCTATGAAGTAAGTGACCTCATTGGTTTTATAGAAATATGTACATGTAATATCTAAAAAGGATAGATGGAAAAGGGATTAAAAGACAGGTTCTAATCTCACCTTTTTCATGGGTTATCTAGTTGATCTTAGACAATTTACAACTTACCTGGGCCTATTATTTTTATCAATTGATTTTAGATAAAATTCTCTGCCCTGTCTCATAGGGTAGTTGTGAAGCCAAATGAGGAAATATATAAGAAAGAGATTCATGTAATTTAACATGCTATACAAAAGAGGATTATTGTCTTAGCTTTAGAATGACTCATGGACATGTCTTTATTGAATTCTCTTTCCCTCTCATTTTTCCTCTAAGAAATTCCCATCACTGTCTCAAGGATAGTCTATTTTCAGTGAGCCATCTTAGTGTGGCCTCCTATTTTAGTTTCTGAAGACATTTCCCTTTGCAGTTAATGGATTTTCACAACAGGGGAAGATGGTAAGAGTTTGTTCCTGCTACCTGAAATTGTTTCAAAATTTATCTCTTTGCTTTTTATGTTAGAATTACTGTATTTGCTGGCATATATCCCCCTTTGTTCTTTTTCCTGCATGCCTTATTTCAATGATTAAATACAATATTGTTTTTCTCTATATTGTTTCATCCTTGGATGGTTAATTGCTAGCAACAGCAACTAGATTCTAATCTTTGAAGAATGGGTCAGAGCAATTTAACAGATGTAAACTACATTGATTATAGTGAACAAATTGTATTGGTCAGGATAGGCTAGATTATGCTGAAGGAACAAAAAACCCTGAAATCTTAATGGCTTCAAACATAAACGTTTTATTTCTTGTCTGTTCAAGCTAACATTCATCACAGGGCTTTGGCGGCTTTGCTCTGTTTTGCCATCACCCTCTAACTCAGGCTGATGGAAAAGCTACTATAAGGAACACAGCCAGTGATTTTTTTAATTTAAAATTCATTTTTCAATTATAGCTTACATTCAGTCTTATTTTATGTTAGTTTCAAATGTATAGCATACTGCTTAGACAATCATATTCTTTACAAAATGATCCACTGATATTTCTAGTACCCACCTGGTACCATACATAGTTATTATAATATTAGTGACTATATTCCCTATGTTGTACTTTACCTCCCCATGGCTGTTCTGTAACTACCAATTTGTACTTCTCAAATCCTTCACCTTTTACACCCGGTCCCCTAACTCCTCCTCTCTGGCAACCATCGGTCTCTTGTCTGTATCAATGTTTTTTTTTTTGTGTTCATTTATTTTGTTCATTTTTTTTTGTTCATTTGATTACACATATAAGTGAGATCATACAGTATTTGTCTTTCTCTGACTGACTTATTTCACTGAGCATAATAGCCTCTAGGTCCATCTATGCTGTCACAAATGATAAGGTTCTATTCTTCTTAATAGCTGAGTAATACCCCAGTGTATATATGTACCATATCTTTATCCATTTGTCTACCGATGGGCACTTGGGTTGGTTCTGTATCTTGGCTACTGTAAATAATGCTGCAATGAACATAGGAGTGTATATATTCTTTTTATATTAAGTATATTTTGATTTTGCCATTACAGTTGTCCTGTTTTTTTCCTTTGCCCCCCCTCT
>PVJI01013639.1:0-47084 GCA_004026765.1 Micronycteris hirsuta
GTATTATATTATAAAATGTGTGCTTAAATGTACATGTATTTTTTATTCCAAGATCAATTCATATTCACTGTCTTACGCTGTCACTCTAAATGTTATGTTTTCTAACCAAGATTTTTATTAGGACCCATTAACTCACTGTTATAGATTAGATGTTAGAACATAAACAGGTATGTTTTGAAACTGGGTTTGGGTGTGATGAGGACCAAGAGATTGGACTCCCAGCAGCATAAGGGAGGTGGACAGAAGAAGAGGAGACCTGAGCAGGGAGCCTTGAAGAGCTGGGAGCCAGGGGACGGCCAGAGGGCTGAGCTGGGTGTCACTGGATGAGGAAGAGCAGAGCAGAAACATGAGACCCGATGTGCCTGAAGGCAAACTGCTCATGCCTGTCATTGGTGTCAGGTGTGCCCTGGCCAGCCGCTGCTCTCAACAGTGCGGGAATAGCCAGACAAAATAACATTCTTGAAAGGAAGGACCACTGGAACAGGGAATGGTCAATTTTTTTTTTAATCCTCACTCAAAGATGGATATTTTTTATTGATGAGAGAGAGAGAGATACATGTGAGAGAGACGTGGATCAATTGCCTCCTGTTTGCACCCTGACCAAGGAGCAAGCCTGCAACCCAGGTTTGTGCCCTGACCGATGGAACCTGCAACCTTTTAGTGTACAGGGTGATGTTCCAAACAACTGAGCCACCGACCAGGGTGCAAAGCATGAATTTAATGCACCTGCAGGGGCAAAGGAACAGTGGAGCTCTGTTGACAGGTTCTTAAAAGAGAAGAGCCTGTGACTGAATAGACTGTGAGTGGATGTTACTCGGAGAAACTGAGGCCTGGGAACAGCTATCTCTACGGCAGCTATGCATGAGACCTGCTGCTGTTTGAACTTTGCGATGTCACTCTTTGACGTCTTTCTTCAAACCATAGAGGGTAGAAACAGTGCGTATTTGCAAATAAATAGACTATGATTCTAGATTCCTTCTATGTGTGTGACTTGTTTTCATCTCACATTTATCACTCTCTTAGAAGAGAATATGGACTTGAATTTAGGAAACTTTGGACCCTTAGAGAACCTATAAGATAATTTTCACTGTGTTTGTTGTATATTCGACCCGGTGCCAAACCTCAGCATGACAGAATACCGCACAATTGAGAACTACTTTTAAATTTTGTGTTTTGTTTTTAATAGTGAAGGGATTTCTAAAATGAGTGTATCCATTCATATCCTTTGTTCATTCCACCTTTGGCAAGATTTTCAGTGATTTTGAATTTAATCTTATGCTTTTGAGTACTTAAGATACCTTGGTTTGGGGTAACTTTTGAAGATGTTAAAAACAGGCATCTTCATGGTTCGTGAAGGACAAAAAGAGTACGGATGGGGGAGGGCTGGGTTAGGCCTTCAGCCTTCTCAGACTCTGCAAATTCTGGGCAAAGCCTTTCTCTCTTCCCTTGCTTTTCCGACTGCTGAGAGGCTCAGGAGGAGTGGGCCCTGATGACCTGTGGTAGGTTCTCCAGCACGTTAGCGTTGGAAAGAACCAGAGGAACCATTTGGTCCAATTCCCTCCTATTTTACAGATGGGAAAACAAAGACCTGAAGAGGCATAGCCGCTTGTTCAATGTTACACAGTTTGTAGAAACGTCAGGTCTGCTATACCTAGTAAAATCTTTTATACATTATGTGCATTACCAAGAAAAATCTGACAGGTACAGATACTGGGTAGGTGTCGCTGCAGGTTCCCTGCCCCCAGAGGCCCGCTCAGCCCTGCAATGCCACCTCCTCATCCATGTCTAGCAGCCATTACCCTTGTACTGATTACAGCCCTCCCTCCGCTCACCCACGATGGCCTTCACAGTCTGTGTTATTCCACAGGTACTAACTGACTGACCCGATAAACTAATCATCAGTCAGTCTGCTAACAGCAGAAGATGAAAGGCCCAAACAGGAAAAGATCCCCCTACTTGGCAGAAATTTCTGAGCTGGTTGCTGTTGTCCTCGTCTCTAAACATGCCATTTGGAGTGTTGCCACATTAAGCCCGACTCTAAAAAAACTCTAGTTTCCTTTTGTAAATTTCAGGCGTTACCCACACTGCTCAGGTTTCCATGCTTTCGTCTAGGTCCTCGTTTCAGTACGACCCCACGTTTCCTTGCTTAGGGGATTTTAGTCATGAAATATTTGAGTGAATGAATGCCTTTGTTTCTGAGAATGCAGAATTCAAGCATATTCCCTTTCCGTACTTCTGTGCTCCCTCTGAAGACTGCCACTGTGGTTTTCCTTTCCGCTGAGGTGAGGATTTTGTTCTGATACATTTATTCAACTATAAACAGGTCTCATGTTTAAGAGTTTACTGCATTAGATTCAAAGGTGAGTGGCCCTCAGATCCTTCCTGGAAGAGGCCAGGAGTTGACAGCATAGTAAGGGAAATGGCAGCTGCAGGCATGACCAAGTGTACAGGGCCGCAGGGAAGCCTTCTCTTGTGTGACTGTGAGGCACAGTTATCACCTAACGATTGGGAATGTGGATTCCGGGGCAAGAGAACCTGGGCTCAAATCCCAGGTGAGTCTATTACTAGCTACGTGACTTTGGGAAAATTAAACTCTCCAGAGCTTCGGTTTCCTCATCTATAAAATGGGGAATAAAAATAGCGCTCATTTCAGGTTTGTACAGAATAACTAAATGCATGGAGAGATATAAGAATTGTATATTCACTATTATAATACCACATACGTAATTTCATGTTTAAGGAAGCATCTACTATGGTCACATCATTTGACTCTCACTTTGTGTCAGTTTAACAAACAAAATGAGCAACTAAGTAGTTCTTTTTTTTTTGCATCTGAGTATGTTTTTGTTTTTATTTTTATCATTTTTTTATTGTTGTTCAAGTACAATTGTCTTCATTTTCACCCCACCATGCACCCGCCCACCCATCCCTGCCTCCCACCCTTGAACCCGCCCCTTTGGCTTTGTCCATGTGTCCATTACACATGCTCCTTGATGGCCCCTCCCCTATTGTCCCCTCCCCCCTCCTCTCTGCTTACTGTCAGTTTGTTCTTTATTTCAAGCAGTTAAGTTCTGTGACGGACTCTGGTGATGCTAAGGTTAAGACGACAAGGTCTGTGGTGTTAAGGGGTTCAGGGTCCTACTGAGGAAAACAACACTTTTGTGCCTCTCCTAGTTGACGTTAACTCTCTGAATCCTCACCAGCAACACTTTGTGCCTTGTCGACAGGGGAATGAAAGGTCAAACCGATCATGGAACTTTCCAGCAAGTGAGCCACGCATCTCATATGAGCCCAAGGCCCCTGTTGCTGTTTATCCAGTGCCACCTCCGAATAATTTCCATACCTGTTTCTTCCTCTGCAGTGATCTCTGAAGTAGGCCGTTTAGAAAATTGATCTAAGTCCGAATGTTTGCGTGTCTAGAAGCACATTTTCATAGAAAGAGATAATTAACTTGATTTCATTCTCATATGACAAGCTGAATTTCTACAGTACAAATCAGCAGCTATGCTTTACCCCCAATGGCGTATCTGTTACCGTCAGAATCACCACCCGGTAGGTAAGAAAAAGTCTAATTTTTGCCTGCCCCTTGGATTAAACAGAACCTGAGTTAGCAAAGAATTTTTGGTAGAACTGCTACTAAGGTAGCAGTTCAGCCTTCCCTGAATTTTGCAAAGAGAGAGAGGCTTAAGCAGCACAAAGAAAAAAGGACCATAGATTTCAGTCTTATGATTTAAGAATTTCAAACCCAGAGCCAGTTACTAGTGAGAATTACTGAAGTGAAATAAAAGTGTACTAAAAGCCTGTGCAAGTTCTCAGACACTGAGTGTGCTTGTCTTTGGAACAGGGGCAGCAATACCTGTCATTAGGTTAAGCAAGTGTTGATAACAAATACAGTCTTTGACACATAGTAAGCACTCAAAAATGGTGTTTTTTACCTTATTTTCTTACATTACAATGGGCTCTTTCTGTAATTGACTGCACTTTTTAAAATTTTCATAAAAAGGGGATGCATAATTTATTGGTCAAGAATCTCTTTCCCCAATCAATGGTGAAATATTTATCAGGAGCCACAAAATGACAAAGACCATCCTTAATCTCAAAAATTTTAAGTTATATAATTGTTAAGTATTTTTCAATTTATTTGGATAAAAATCTCAAAATGCATTCAAGCAGAAAGGGTTGAAATCTAAGCCTATTTGTGGAAATAATTTCAGTCACAGTTCTCACTCTAAATGACGAAAACATGCTGTATCAACAGTATGGAAAGATGGAAGACAAGTCTGTGATTCTTTCCATTGTCATCTAGAGGGGCTTATAAGGAAGTGGCATTAATACAAGTGATGGGAAAAAGTGAGCAGGGAAAGAAACTGAGGCCATGAGGATAGTGGAGCAAATCTTCCAATGTCAGAATAAGGAAGATGTTTTCGGAGAAGGAGGAATGGAGAGAGTCCGAGAAAGAAAGGAAGGCACAAAAAGACTAATCAGAGCTGAAAGTAAAGAGGCAGAATGCTCACTGTTTGTGACTCAAGGACATTATTTTTTGGAATGCAGTGACCTCATCATTCAGAATAGTTGTCCTCCAGCTGCTTCCTGTGGGTAGAACGTGAGTATTGCTTTGGATGAACTGCAGGGTAGGACTAATCAGGTTGCGTTGATGATTTATTCCTAACTTTGCTAACGTCGCTTCGCATGTGAGAAACGGCTCTCTCAGCAGCCATACATTTTCTAAAAGTTTCATTTCATTTTAGGGAGAAAATTAAGTGTCCATTCCAATAGCAATAAGAAAGAATAAATCCGATTTTAAGCACATATTTCTTGCTGTGAGCTTATACATACAATTTTTATTAGCCTGTTTCTCTTTCTCTTGTGAATTAATTCTGAGTTGCTGCTTTAAGATACTCAGAGTAGGCACAGACTTGCGGAAAGAAAAGCAAAAAGGATTATGTGCCAGCGGTAGTTTATTTTCTTCAAATCATCTGTAGCTCTAATGTCATGGCTGATGTCCATCCACGTTTAGCAAGCTGGTAGATTGACTGCGCTGACAGGTTCTGTCCTTAAACTGATGGTTTGCAGGGACCGTTCGCTTCATCCTCAGGTTCCTGGCAGCCCAGGGCAAACTTTTAATTCTGAGCATCTGCTCACCACTTAATTCATAATTATCATTCTGGATACAGTCAGAGCTGGTAGTAGAAGTTCTAAATTACCATGTTGGACAAGCATATAAATGACAGAACCTCATTTATGACTGACACCTCTACTGAAAGGATGATTTCTGGGGTTGTTTACATCGTTCATTTGTGATTGATAAGTCACGAACCAGTATGATTTTGCTGTAATAACTGAGATAATAAGCTTTTCTATTGTATTTCTTTTTTCTTTGTTTCCTTTTCCATTTTGGGCACATTGTGGTCTGGATGCCTGGAGGTTATTTTTCTCTTTCCTTGTTGTCAGTGGCGTGGGGAGTTGTACAAAATACACTATATATTATTGGGTTATTCTGCATTTTATCGGGGATTGAAATATTGCATAAAATGCGTTTTTTTTTTTTTTTTTTTCATAAGTGGATAGGTAACTTAAGTCCTGAGAATTGTGTAGCACTAGCGGTCAAGTTTCCATCACATTTCAAAGTTTAAAACTTCAATCTTTCTATCTCTTGGGATGGCGCTAAAAGTTCAATGCTTACATGTGTTCTGGTTGAATCTGTGGATGAGGCAACTCTTTTTCCTTGAAGAGTTTACCGGAGGGTTTGGGTAACGAACACCAAACATAACGATGTTGACGAATGGCCCAAGTGAGGCTTGGTGACCAACTCCACCATGGACGCTGAAGGGAAGGCCACTCTGACAAAGCGGTCCTCATGGGATCCTTGTTGGCAAGGTCATGATCTCTGGTGATGCTACCTCAGCCAGGACAGTTGCTGGAGACAGGGTCCAGCCCAAGGCCAGTCTGTCCCACAGCACGCAGCCGTGTGGGGCACAGGAAGGTGGAGGCAGAGACTGGAGTGATGCACACGAGCTAAGGAAGTACCGTGATTCTCTTCTAGTGTGGTGTGCTTCCGGCTGCTTCTTTATGTAACACCTCTTTCTGGTTATGATTTTGGTTCTGAAAGTCCTTTTCCTCTCCATTCTGCGTGAGTGTACACACAGGGATTTTGGACTCAGGATGGTCAGTTTCTTACAGGAATCTCCTATCTGTTGAGCTTGGAGCTGAAGAGCGGGTAGGAGTAGATGTGAAACTCCAGAACAAAGTGTTATTTTACCCTCTAGTTCCTTTGGACATAGAATGTTTACTTATATACTTCCACTAATATCGAAGTTTAAACTCTCCAGTAACAATTTGTAGTTTTCCTTCTATTTAGTAAAAAGAACTTCAGAAACAGCTTTCTTAAAACTCACCCCCCGGCCCTTGGCAACCCGGCTTTCTTCCCTTACTGGGCTTCAAGTTAAAAAGCCAAGCAGTTTCCTATTTTGGTAAGTTTGTATTGGGTGCAAGTGCACATGGCTCTTGTTTCCGCTCTCTTTTGAGGTATGTTTTGCAAAAGAAGCATTTTTAAAAGAAAAGTTTTATCTGCTGGAGTAAATGATGTACAAGCCAGGAAAAAAGCAAAAGCAAAGAAATTGTTCATATTAGAACACACAAATTTCTAGTGTGCCTCTGAAGTTCAGCTCTCAGAACTTTAGATAGTAGGCTTTTGTCTTCCAATACCTGGAGCCTAAAAAGAAGCAACACTACGTAAGCACAAGCGTTTCTGTTTTTAGGATTTAGAAAGTAATACACTTTGAAAGTCATGTTAGAAATTCATGTGTAAATGATAACTATAGATAAGTGGGCTCATCTATATACGTGCAGGATATCAAGTGCATAAAATTTAGCCCAATACCTGAGCTTCCTTACAAGTGTTATGTTTAACGGTGACAGCATCCCCATTACTTCCATCAACAGAGGGAATTTCTGGACAGATTAAAAGGGCCACATCCTTTCCCTGAGGTCAGTCTGCATTAGATGAGTAGTTGACTTACCCAGGTAGAGGCATAAAGATTCGAACCCCTTGCCTTAAGGCAGCACAACTCAGAGGGCACCATCCCTGCTCGAGGACTCATGTGACCAGGTGAGCCCTTGCTACGAGGTTTCGTCCGGGTTAGATCTTTCCTTTGCCCAATCCTTCTTTTCACACTCCCTTACACACTTTCCGAGTAAGCTTACTGCGTGCAAATGCAAATGTCTGTTTCCTGGAGAACTGACTGAAAACAACCCCCTCATATGCAAAGTGGGGCAGAACTAGGTTCACAGTTGTGAGTAGGCAAAACATAAGAGTTTATTCTTGTGTAATTATTTGTTAATTACTGTATTGTTTTTCTTACAAACAACTGTAAACCTACTTTTGTCCCACCTTGTACACAGTAACATGTAAGTTTGAAAATCACAGTCATCTGTTGACACTCTACCCCAGTATCTAAAAGAGACAGTTTTGGATATGGAATAGAGTGAGATTGTGAGAGGCAACAACACCAATGTCTTTTTTCCAAGGGGGGACATTGTAGCAGCAGATTCCAAGCACTACAGTAAACAGAAATCCTACAAAATAACTGATCTCCTGCAAGCAGAGCGTATTGTAGATAACAGCGCTGCACAGGAGAAGACACCCTTCCTCCAAATGTTAGTTAGGACAAGGTCTCAAGGTCTGGGCAGTTCTGTTATTTCTTGCTAAATATTAAAATGTAGCACAGTTTTTTGTAGAGCAGCTGTAGACAGGATGAACAGACAGGAACTCAACCAGATGAAAGTAGCCAGCTGCAATAAAATAAATCAACATGTTATTGACGAAAGTGTATATAAGCAATGCTAAACCTCCCTTCAGGGATACAGAGCTTTGCATTCGAACCCCTTGTCTCCTTTACTTGCTGCAAGTGATTAAAACTACCATGAGACAACCATGTTTTATTTTTGAATAGAGCACCCCAAGCAGGGAACACCTGGAGCTTGGCAGCACCAGCAGTGTGGGACCCCGCAGCAAGTTAGTTTCTTTGTGAGAGACTTGACTGTTCTTCAAGGTCCCTTCCAATTTCATGGGTCTATGATTTTTTCCAAGCTTGTTTAAAATTTATTAGAATACTTATTTCTTTATAGGCTGCTTCAAAGAGAATTCCAGAAGCCACACAGTAGTGATGAATTAAAGATATAACCAACAAAAGACAACAATGCACAAGAGTTGAGAAGGCGTCAAAGCTGCCACAATGTTTCAGAGGGAGGACAGTGTGGGGAGACCATGAGGTGGAGTCAGTGAGTAGAAAAGCAACTCCCATGGATTTAAAACACACACACACACACACACACACACACGAGAGCTTATTCTGTCTTCCCTTTTCCACACTTCTCCTTTGGCATGACATGTAAATTCCAAACAGACACGAAGACTTTTGCTTCCGGCAAGGATGGATTAGCTAATAGCACACAATCATCATCCTAAGAAAAGTAAAAAGCTGTATTAAAATACACACACACACACACACACACATACACACATCACACATAGTCTGTTTGACAGAGATTCCAGGGCAGTGCCTATGGAGTTGACCAGATTACTGAAGACAAGGAAGAAAAGTGAATGAGCGCAGCATTCAGTGCTACCTACCCTGGCCCCCTCCAACAAGCCCCAGGCAAGAAGTCTGAAATCTGGTCAGAGTTTGGGAGACAAATGGGAATTCGAGTATCAAGACCTAGTTAACAGTTTAGGATTTCAGTTGTGATTGCTCAAGAGTTACTCTTTAATAGTATCCGCTAACCAGAAATATATCGGCCCATGTACAGACTAAAGTCAGCTTCAGACTAGCTCAATGTCCATTTCAGACTGGATGAAGATGAATTTCCCTTACCCTAACTTCCTAAATGTCTCTAGAATTTTACATATGCTATGTCCAGCATTGACTTACAAATTTACCAGGCCATAGGGCGCAAGAACAAATGACTAATAAGGAAAAAAGATGCTAGTTAACGTCATTCGAAGTTTCAGACACTCAGGTATTTCAGGTTAGCCATGCGTTAGTTAACCAGTTAGCACCCACTACCCTCAGGTGTCTCCAGGACCTCTGGCGTGTTTTGGTGATGTGAGCTGATTTTACATAAGCAATCATGCTACTGCTACCGAACCAAACCCAGAACCAATGTGGGTTTTTGCCTCCCAAAAGAATTTAGTTCAGAGATGCTAATAATGAAAATACAATTTATTTCAGCTCTGCAGAGGGTGGGAACTCCGGAATCATAGCCAGAGAGTCCTGTCCGCGGTGAGCGCTCAGGCTCTTTACGGGGGTCACAGGGTAGGAGTGGGCTCTTCTGCCTTGGTCTGAGTTTCTGTGGCTACCGGGCGCTGATGAATGGTCGTTATTTTCTCCCACAGGGGCACCCTGGTCCTGTTTTTCTCCTTTTCTAAGTCCTGTGAATAAGCTCAGTAAAAGATAGTTGTTTATCTTGTGTTTCTTAGAGATCTTATGCTTGTAGACACCTTCTAGGTTTCCCTGTCTCCTCCCTTCCCCAGACACTGTGGTAGCTCACAACCGCAAGCATCAAAGGCAGTTTCTGGACCAGGGAGATTTAAGCTGTGTATTCTCTGGTTAGGGAGGAGGGGTATAAACCATTTGCTCTCAAGTGTTCTTGGTTAAGGGAGAAAAGGTCTTGCAATTCAGCGCTGACTCTAAGTTGCTCAAACTGTTTGGCCTTGCTTAATGTCCTTGCCTCAGTTTCCCCTTTCCACTTGCCCCAGAGTTTTCCTAACTTTTACTATCCTGTCACATTACTATCTGAAGAGAACTTTTCTTTCGCCTCCTTCAACTATTTGAGAAAATTCAATAGTGCTAAAGCAAATAACTAGTTAGTTGTATAACCCAAGAGAGATGGCGGGGACTTCAAGCTAAGTAGGAGAGAAGGATGTTGGGAAAATGGCAATACGTGAGAGGGTGACATTTGGGGCACAGGAAAGGCACTTTGAGGATCCTCTAGTGGCTTTATGTAGGCGGCTCCCCAGCATGGCCATGTGGACAGTGAATTGTTAGCAAGCATAACTAATCACTGGCCCATAGAATTTTGTTTCTGTCTGATCCGCATACCATTGAAGACTCTCTCCTGTATTTCACACAGTTCTGTTCTTTTCAAACACTGATGTGAAATGATGCAGTTTCAGTGAGGCTACTGTAAAACTATGAAGACGGCCACAGCCACAGCATCAACTCCAGCAGGGTGGCTGACATGGGCGGGAATGCAGATTAGTTTCTGCAGTTGCACTGGGATAAAGACAGACCCTTGCTTAAGGAATTTAGGGATCCGAAAAAATAAAGATCACAAGGCTCTTGGTTTTATTTTATAGAAAAAGGATATAGGACATAAAATAATATTTCTAGGTCCAGTGAAGGAAGACAAAAACTGTCTCTATTTTTGTAAGTTATAGCATTGAGAGATACAATAAAATGAGTGGGAAAACAAGAAATTCAGTTGGAGGATTGAATGGTTGGGCCCAACAGAGCTATTGTTCTGTCAGTATTGACATTACAAATTCCCATCTTCGGGTGTTTATAAAATTCAGTTAGACCTGAAATAAAATTCACTAGACTCTAGCCAGCAAGCAATTTCAGAAAAATTGAATAATATACCTCCGATCGTTTTTAACTCTAGGCCTTGCAAATTGCTGTACCACCAAACAACCTTGAATGTGTCCAACCTCATTTGACCTGGAATTGAAGTTGATTTCTTTCAAATCTATTCTTGGGATATATAACTGTGATGAAATGCTCTTCAAAGGTACATTAATTTGGATAAATGTAGACATTAAGTTTTATAACTATTTTCAGGAGGTATTACCTTTAAAATAGATTTACTACTGTGTTTTGCTTGGATTAAGCAGTTTCAGTAAATACTTCCAAGTCCTGAGCTTCCTTTTTGTAATTTTTTAAAATATGAAATTAAGGCCCTAAATTAAGATCTCGGTAGGCAGCATGAACTGAGTGCAATGGTTTTGATGCTAGTGCAGAGGTCAGCACGATGTAGATGCTCGAGTACTATTTACTGGGTCCGTCAACCCTGCCTTTATCCAGCATTGCTGGTAAGTGTCACAGTGTTCTATTGATTCTGTCTGAGGGACGGAATAGAAAAAGAGGGGGAAAGTCAGTAGAGTGGATATTGCAGAGATCGTAAAAGAAAGAACCGGAAGCGATAAGAAGGCACAGGCCACCCAGACGTAGGCTCATTATCAAGATTTACAATTAATTCAGTGGACATCATGCTGCTATTAGTATAATCAAGACCACACATTTAACTATTAACCACTCATTTACCTGACATACAAGGTCTGGCGGAAGTAATGCCTGCATTAGTGTGGTTGGTGGGGTAATAATATGAGTGTAACAATTTATAGTGATAATTTGAACATTTCACCTAAAAAATGCCATGTAGTGTGCTTGAGTGTGATATTGTTATGTTACGGAATTACATGCTTATGATTTTGTAATAAAAATGGGTGTTATTTGTGCCAGACCCTGTGCCAAACACCTAACATAAGCCGGGAACTTTTCTAAGTACGAGGGATATGGCAGCGAAAAAACAGATGAAATTTCATTCCCATGAACCCAGGTGTGCGTTGGTGAGTGAGTGCGTTTGCAAACTGGTTTACACATGCAGTGGAATGTCATTCAGTCTGACATATGGCACCCATTAATGAAGCGTGAAAACAATATGCTGTGTGACATCAACCAGTCACAAAAAGACAAATACTGCCTGATTCCACAGACTAGGTGGCTTAAGCAACAGAAATCTATATCTTCACAGTTCTGGAGAGTAGAAGTCCAAGTCAATGGGGTTGGTGTCATTTTGAAAAAGCTCTCCGTGTTCTGTAGACGTCTGTCTTTCCTTGCTGTCTGTAGAAGGTCTTCCCTCTGTGCCAGCATTCCGATTTCCTCTTCCCACAAGGACCTCGGTCATACCGGCTGAGGGCCCACCCATATGAGCTCATTTTACCTTAATGACCTCTTTAAAGGCCCTTTTCCCAAATACTGTCACATTCTGAGGTATTGGTAAATGTGATGGCCTCCTTGTTTGCTTACGTTAACACCTGGTAGGCCAAATTTTGACTACCTATCCTGATTTGCCCAACACAGTCCGTTTTCATGCCTGGCATTGGCTAAGTGTTAACTGAGCTGCGCCCTTTTCTCCAAAATGTTCTTGTTTGGTTCACAAATTTATGGCCCCTCTATGTTCAAGAAACTCATGAATATTTTATAAAATACTTACTAGCTATTCTTCAGCAGATATGAACAGATTATATTGTACTATTTCAAAATTTTGATAATTACCGGAGACAGTAAGAATGCATGCTGCAAAACATCAGACCAGTAAAACTCACTCCATTCAGTGAACCTTTACTGAGTGGCAACCATGCCCGGATATTGTGCAAAGGGCTGAGGATGAAGTAATGAACAAAATAATTCCACTCTTGACCCTCATGGAGTTTCTAGTACAGATCATGAAAGACAAATATGAGAAGCATAATTAAAGTACACCATGAAATTGTGAGAGAAATTGCTTACAAGAAGATGGATAAGTAGAAATAATAGAAGTTCTTGAAAACAGAGTAAATAAAACAATTATCAAGGGTATAATTGGGGAGTCAATGCCACTTAAAAGTAAAATAAGACCAGAAATTGAAGGTACTCCTTGTGACATGAAAAAAAAAAAAAACAGCAACAGAAACAAATTTCCATGTAAAATTATTGTTTTAAGAAAGAAGAAAGAATGACATAAGTTTCTGGGGTTTTAACAAGGGTTAAGTTTTAGACAAAATTTTGTGTGTATAAGTGGAGGTACATCTTTCTGGTGAAAGGATTCCCCTCCCCGCCGCCCTCCCCCCTAAAAAGAAACTCCGTATTTTTCTCAAAGAGATCTCTGACTCCAAAATGTTTAGAACCGTTATTTTTAGTAGAGGTTGTTTTTCACAATTTTCAAAGTTGCTTTTTAAAAGAATATTCTCAAATTGGACCTCTGTCAGGGACTTCAGTATGACGTAGGGGGGAAATACCTACTTAGTTTTCTAATTTTAATATTCTCCATGGTCACACTTGGTTTTAACATCCAGATCCATTATGGTAGATTGTAAGCAATGCCGTCCCATTTCCCGTAGTGTTTTGGGGACATGAGGGTACATGTGTGGTGCAAATCCCTTCTTCGCTCTTGCTCCAGACCCCTGGTTAGGGCTTCTCAGACATATCTGGCCGTCTGAACGCCACTCTGTCCACTATGCATCAGGTCAGCTTCACACAAAGAGAGCCCCTTGTCATCTGCCAGGTCACTGTGAATACTGGGCTGTAATAGGCCATGGTCAGCTGAGTCTTCGAAGTAATTTTAACAAAGCAAAAATCATTCTAAATGGAATATCAGAAATCGCAGCTCCTAAGGGCTATTTTATCCTTGCCCTTTTACAAAGATTTTCCAACCCACCCCCAAGTTTTTGAGGCCCATGTGTCTGAGAGCCTTTTCCTCTTTCAGGTGTCCCCTCTCCTGTCCCTCCCCCAGTCCCAGATCCCTCGATTCTGCTCCCTCCTCCAGCTCAAAATTATGACTTCTTTGTGAAGATGCCACCCAGCCCACAAATTTGATTGTATTTCCTATTATTTAGTAAAGCAATTCAGTTAGTCTAAATTCACACTCTTTTTCCAGAAGAGGCCTTGTGTTGGCTGGTTTTCCTAAACAAAACAGCAGCCTACACCTCGTCCTATAATGCAAACACACTTGCCATTTAAAAAAAATAAAGTAGCACTTTTGTCTTTCTCTAGACATTTAAGTAACCAAAAAAAATATATATATAATGAGTGGAGAGAGCAGAAACTGATGGAACAAGAAGAAATTGTAAGACTAAGAACAGGGAGGAATTGAGTTACTTTAGTTAATTGCTAGATGCTGGGCTCAATTCAGCTTCTCCTCCACCTGCTAAAATATGTCCTCAGGTTAGACAGACAAGGAAGCAGGGCCAGAGGAAGCGAGAGGGGAAAGCCGCAAATGGGAACTGCTTCTTCCTTCATAGAAGAGTTTAAAGTTGTTGTGTTTGTTTGTAAGATAAAATCAACAGTTAGCTTGGAATTAGTTGTGGTGGGTGATTTCATTTGATTTTTAAAAGATGTTTTAAAAAACAGCATGGTAAAAGTTTTAATGTTACAAAACAAAAAATAAAATCTGTGTAAAAATATGCAATCACAGACACTAGACCACCCAAAAAAAGTATAACTTTATTTTTTGATTTTATTTATTTATTTTTAGAGAGAGGGAACAAGAAGGAGAAAAAGAGGGAGAGAAATATTAATGTGTGGTTGCTCTCGTGTGCCCCCCACTGGACACCTGGCTCACAACTCAGGTGTGTGGCTTGACTGGGAATTGAACCAGTGACCCTTTGGTTCACAGCCTGTGCTCAGTCCACTGAACTATACCAACCAGGGCAATGTAACTTTAAAATAAAGCAAACAGAATGACAGTGATAGGACTATCATAGCAACTATTTCTATAAATGATGGTGTTTAAGTCACTCACCAAAAATAGTGTATTGCATATAAAGAAAGAATAAAATACAGTAACTTATCTTATTATGACATAACACTGAAGCAGAAAAATTAAAAATAAAAGATTGAATAGGGAAAACCAGAGAAAATTAATGTAAATTTAAAGTAGAATTTAAAGCAAATATAGTGTAACAGCTAATATTTACATAGTAGTGATTTTATGTGATGTTTTAAGTACATCTCAAATATTTAATTCCTAGGAACCTTATGAAGCAAATACTGTTATTATCTCCAATTTTCAGACAATGAGACTGAAGCATAGAAAAGCTAGGTAGTTTGATGAAGGTCACACACAAATAGTGGGCCTAAGATTTGAATCCAAGGGATCTGCTGATTTTAGCTCATTACTATTTGTATCTAATTCAAAATAAAATAAGGACATAGAGAAAAATGGGAAGTTGATGACTGGAAAGGATTGCTATATATCAAAATGTACAGACTGTAAACAAGGATTATTCATTTTAAGTGCACATTGTTTACATACTGAAATTATGTAACCAAAGCAAAGAAAATCCATATAAACTCAAAATGCCAAAAATGTGAAGAATATATTTTCAGATCACTATTCAATACAACTAGAAAAAAGTACATTTGGTTAAGGCTGACATGTTTATAATTTTAAAAAATCCTCTGAAGTAACAACTGGGCCAAAAAATCAAAGAAAATTGAAATGAGGCTAAATCAAGAGAACAGAAATGGATTATTTCTGAAATGATGAAAATTTAAGCTATATGTATATTGAAACTCCATGAAATAAGGACAAAGAAGTAATCAAAGTGAATTTAACAATTTAAAAGATATTTTTGCTGTGATTAAAAATATAGAAAATAAATTAAGTATTCAACTTAGTATCTTAGGAAACTAACTTTCCATTTCTGAAAGGAGATTTTAGAAAAAAAATTATCATTATAGAAACAGAATAAAATTGCATATCAGATAAAAGTTTATGAGGAAGAAATATGCCTTTAACTACTGTCCTAATTTTATAAGGTCCTGAATAGGTCTTATACAAGTTGAGATGACTGGTGAACATCTTTTCTTCTGAAAGCACCTATCTGAATAGTATCCCATTCTTTCAAAATTCCTTATCAAAATCTTATAACTTAGTTTGAGGAAACTAGATAAGAATTCCCTAAATGTACGTTCCAATTTTCAAATGTATTTTCTTTTCTGCTTTACAGTTATTTTCTAAATATGTCAAGCTTACATTTTCAATTTGAGAAAAACTTAACTGAAACTGGTAAGTTCCCTTTGAACTACTAACAAAAAAAATGGATTACTTAATCATAACAGGTAAGAATTTACTGACAAGCAATTGCTAAGGGAAATTTATAAACTTAAAGTGGAGAAACATGGCAGACACCACCTTAATCAGATAATTAAGGTTGACATAACCATCAATGGGACAAAGTAAAACCATGTGTTTGCTGGTATAATGCACTAAGAACACTATTAATTGTGTCACTGCTGCCAAAGGTAATACCTGAATCTAACCATGAGAAACCATCAGACAAACCCAAATCGAGGGACACTCTGTAAGATAAGTGTCCCGTCCTATTAAAAAATGGATTATAACCCTGGCTGGTGTAGCTCAGTGGAATGAGCGCGGGCTGGGAACTGAAGGGTCCCAGTTCGATTCCCAGTCAGGGCACATGCCTGGGTTGCAGGCCAGGTCCCCAGTGAGGGCCATGTGAGAGGCAACCATACATTGCTGTTTCTCTCCCTCTCTGTCTCCCTCCCTTCCCCTCTCTCTAAAAATAAATAAATAAAATCTTAAAAAAAAATGGATTATACCCTAAGAGCCCTGAAACACCAATCCAAAAGAACCTATGCATCCCAATGTTCATTGCGGCACAATTTACAATAGCCAAGTGCTGGAAGCAACCCAAGTGCCTATCAGCAAATGAGTGGATCAAGAAATGATGGTACATTTATACAATGAAACTCTACGCAGCAGAAAGAAAGAAGGAGCTTATACCCTTTGCAACAGCATGGATGAAACTGGAGAGCATTATGCTAAGTGAAATAAGCCAGGCGGTGAGGGACAAATACCATATGATCTCACCTTTAACTGGAACATAAGCAACAAAAGAAAAAAGCAAGCAAAATGTAACCAGAGACATTGAAATTAAGAAGAATCTAACAACTGCCAGAGGGGAGGGGGGAGGGGACTGTGGGGAGAAGGGTTTTCAGGAACTACTATAAAGGACACATGGACAAAACCAAGGGGGAGGGTGGAAGCAAGGAAGGGAGGTCGGTTTGGATGGGGTTGGGGGGAGGGGAGGGAAGAAAATGCAGACAACTGTAACTGAACAACAATAAAGTAATTTTTAAAAAAAGGCAAACTCTTGAAAAACAATAAAACAGTCAGGAATGATTCTGGCTGAAAGGAGACCAAGGGAACGTGGGGAAGTTTACGTAAGGTATACAGACTAGATAGTGGTCTTATATCTATGTTCATTTTCTAATGTTGATAATATTACAGGATAAAAGTACGTAAGAGAAGTGTAATTGTCTAAGAAAATGGCCTCAAGCAATCCTTAAAGGAATTTTAAAGGTATTCTTCAGACAGAAGGAGAGCAATCTCAGTGGAATGATCCAATGTAAACAAAGAAATAGTGAGTGAACAAAGAAACGGCTAAACAGACATTGACTAGAAAACAACAAGAACAGTACTATGCTGTAGAATAAAAGAAAAACCACAAAGAAATAAAATGCTCAATAATGTCAAATGGGTCAGACCTGTTTGGAGTTCTAAGATCTTTGTGTTTTGGGGGGAGGTAGATAAGGTTATTTATTGAGTTTGGACTTGAAGGAGCTAAGTGCTTGTGATAGAAACTAAAGGTAACTACTAACAAAACAGGAATGTGATGTATAATTCTCCAAATGTATAGTGCGAAGAGATGTGCACTAAAAATACAGGATCAATAAAAAAAAAGCAGGAAGGAGCAAAAACCAACATTGAGAGCAAAAACAATGTCACAAAAATAAATTTAAAATATCAATAATTATTATGGATATAAATCGAGTAAACGCTCCAGTTGAAAAATTGGCTGACTGGGCCAATTAATTTGTTTTCTCAGACTGGATTTAAAAACATACATACAACTCACCTATATATTAAAGAGGCACATCTAAAACATAATGATTCAGAAATTCTGAAAACCAAAGAGTAGAAAAAAAATTTCTTCACCAAACAAAAGTTGGTATACTTAGGAAAAATTTAAAATAAAGGATGCAAAAGATATTCCTAAAAAAATGAAAATCAGAATATAATAACACTAGTGTCACACAAAGAAAACTTTTAAAGTATTCACTCACCATAATTTGAACTTAGATGTATCAAAAACCAAAATTTCAAAATCTATCAAACAAAAATTAATAGACCTGCAAAAGAAGTAGACAAATCCAAAACACAGTGGGATGTTTAATCACATTTCTCAGTAACTGATGAATCACACACACAAAAAATTCATGCATTTATTTCAAATGTAGACTAAGAGTTCTGTATTTAAATGTCATTATGTTGTATATTTCATAAAACTAATTGTAAGAGATTCTTCAAAAATACACTCTGGCAGAAGTGAAAAAAGTACATAGAAATGACTTACAGGAAAGTGCCACATTTTTTAATCCTCACCCAAGAATATGGTTTACTTCATTGATTTTAGAAAGAGAGGAAGGGAGAGAGAGAGACACAGAGACAGAGAGTGAGACAGAAAAACATCAAGAAACATTGATTGTTTGCCTCCCATATGTGCCCTGATTGGGAATCTAACCGACAACTTTTCTCATGTGTGGGACAATGCTCCAACCAACTGAGCCAGCCAGTCAGGGCAGACATAATTTTCTTATAATTAAAAGTTATTGGAAAATGAAGTTTGGCATCATTTATATCAATATCCATAAAGGCTAAATATCACAGACATAAGGTGCACTATGACCAGCAAAGTTTTTTCATACTTTGCAAATAGTTTTAAATTGTAGCTCTGAAGGTTAGTTACTAGAGCCACACCTGGTCTTAACCAGTAGAATTTGTTTTTTAAACTTCTTTTACAAAGATTTTTTGTATTTTTTTAGGGAGGGGAAGGGAGGGAGAGAGGGAGAGAAACATCATGTGTAGTTGCTTCTCATGTGCCCCCTACTGGGGACCTGGCCCACAACCCAGTCATTAGTCCTAGACTGGGGATCAAACCCTTTTGATTCACAGGCCAGCACTCAATCACTGAGCCGCACCAGCTGGGGATTAACCAGTAGAATTTTTATGTGCACTGAATCAGAGTGTCTTACATCTCTCTAGACCTGTCTATTTGCTGATAGGAGTACAAACTGTAACCAGGTTCTTCAGGTCATGTATTCACCTGTGATGCCCAATCTTTACATGTGGTCCAACTTTTTTCGTACTTTAAAGGAGTGAGTTACGGCAGGGCCACATAGATAAGGAGGTGCCTTGGGGGAGGAGGTGACCGCCCCCCCTCCCCAGCATCTTTCCTTTCACCTGCTTATCCAGCTTAGTTTCAAGGTCCTCAGCACAGAAACCTGCGGCTCTGCTTGACTCAACTTCCAGCCACTGTTTTGCTGCTCTCCTCTCTCGTGCCAGGGCAATTCTTAATTACTTCCCACGTAGAATGGGAATCATAGTAACTAACTGATTGCATTTTTGTGAATCTTAAAGGAGATATCATACTCAGAAAGCCTGACCCAGAGATATTAATATTCTCCTCCCCACCTCTATCCTTCCTTTCCTACACCCCGAAGACTAATTTTTCATTCATTATCCTTTTAAGAAAGAAATTAGATAGGAGGACTAATACCTGTGGTCTCCATCCATTGTCGAGGTTGTATAGATTCTCACCTTACCTCAGGTACCTACTCTTCTTTCCCTCAGTGCCCCTTGGCTGGTAAGCATCTGCCAAGCTTACCAGCCAAGGAACCTATGTTATGCTTTTCTTTTTTATAGCCAGTTCTCTTGCTATTGCATTGGTTTGTGTTCACTTAATGCCAGATTAGTATTATTATCATCATCATTGCAACTGGTGACAATAATAGAACAATCTCTCAGTCTTTTGTGGATGATGCCCACTCTCCTCAGGCTATTTGGCTCTTTGTCCCATTTTCTCAGCCTGATGGAAAACAGATCCCTGAGCTGTCTCTTACTTGGTAATATCTTCCCTAATTCATTTGATTCTACTCACTTCCCCCCTCCATATTTTAAATGATGAACAAGTCCCGTACAGACTCTTCTCAGAACTGATTTACTTTAGATTCAGTAGCAGTCTTGCAGGATCATGGAGAGACTGCTAAGTTTAATGCTACAATCATCGCAGCTCCTATGGAGTATTCATTTCATTGTCAGCTGGTGAGAACAGGCAATTGCTGTGGTACAAGGCTGATTCCCTTCATTAATGAAGCAAGGCACTGGGACATTTTCATTTCTGAATTCCAAGTGAGTACATACTGTCATTTCAGATGCTGTTCCAAGAGCTATCATTTGTTGGAGTGCATCTGGTACCACATTTATTTACAGCATTCTAATTTTTCTTTAAAACTTAGGGAATGTGGGAAGAAACTGATGTTATTGATTTTGGATATCTATAGCTCATTAGTAAAATAAGGCCAAGCTATATTCTCTAAGGAAAAAATGCTCAAATGCTCATCATTTCTGATTCTAAAGATAGCCTTAAACAGAATAATTGAAAATATGTAATGCGCAATCATTCGGAGGGCTTATTTGATAGCAAAGAGATGTCTGAATCTGAGGGAGAGAAAATCAGATTGCAAGAAAGGTAAGGTTCTGTCATGCAGTAACAACAGGAAATTGCGCGACATTTACATTGGGACCGAAACATCTCTTTTCCTGCTCTAAATAAGATGGTGAGCGCCATTTTCTTGTTTTAAAAAATGAAGGAAAAGAAAATAGTTGTGTAAGATAAGGATAATTGGCTTGCCCTAAGAAAATGCCTACAGGAAAATTGTAACACAATACTGAAAAATGAATTTAATATCATTTAACAAGTAATAGAACCACAAATCAGAAATTCTAAAGCTCAGACTAGAAATTGCCGATAACAGCTTACAAGGTTAGATCAAAGCAGAGTAACATTTTCAAGAAGTTCAAGAAAGAAAATGTGAGCCAAGGGTTTTGTATGATATCCCACAGCTATAGAAAACCGACTTTTAACCAGTAAGAACTCAGGGAATACTGCACCCACAAATTCTTCCTGAGGAATCTGCTAGAGCAGTGGTTTCCAAACAGGGTGTCACAAGAATGTTTAAAACGTGAACTACCTATTAAGTTAGGGGTGCGGATCTCTTTTCCCTTAGACTGTCAAATAAGAAAATGACAGCAGCCAACACAACAATAGCCATCTGTCACAAATAAATCAAAATTATACCTATTTTTGTCAGATTGGCAAAAAATATAATTTTTTTGGTGTGTCACAGAATTCTGGTAATCAGTTTATGTGTGCCATGAGATGAAAAAGGTTGAAATCACTGTGCTAGAGAGTAGCCTCCATCTAATCAAGAGATAATTTTAGCAAAAGGACTCCTAGTAAGTGTTGTCACATATACTTAATTGTACACTTAAGAGTAAAATAGAAATGAGAATGAAGGTGGAATTTCAGAATGTAAATGTTAAATGCTCTGAATATACAGAAATACTACAATGAAAAAGGGAAGGAGGAAAGTATAAAGTTAACAGGTATCAAAGGTATAACTCTTTAAACACTTATGAAATATGCAACATTATATTTAAACAAATGGAAATTGTTTCCATGTTCTTACAAAAAAAAGAATAAACACCATAAAGATGTTAATTCTATTCAAGATAGTATAAGACTCCAATGGAAATACCAATTTTGTGAAAAACAGGGTTAGATAAATTGAAAAAAATAATGAAGCTGAATAATTACGGAGGGAAAAAGGGCACTGGGAAGTGAAGAAGCTAGCACTCACAGATGTCAATGTAAGAAATGTCCAAACCTGTCAGAATTTTATGAGTTTATTTGGGCCAAACAGATGACAATTGCCAGGAAGCAAAACCTGAAAAGAGAAGATGTAAGTGGGTTACACGAAATCCACTGGTGAAAGGTTAGGGAAGTGGGAGAATCGGAGTGGGCATGGGGGAGGGAACCTCTGGGACTGGACAAAAAGTAAACGATAGACACATACTTCCTTTACATTGGTGGGTACAGGATAGTTAACAGTCAGCAATTAACATGATAACAGTAACAATGAGGAGATTTGTGGTCTACACTCTGGTGGATGCTTGTGCTTTGAAGGGGGTCCTGAAAAAAGGAAATTTGACATCCCAAAAGTATGTTATGTAGATGCAAAAAGGCAATAAACAGGCTCAATTAAGGTAAAGATTAAGCCCTGGCTGATGTAGCTCAGTGGATTGAGTGCCGACCTGCAAACCGAAGGGTTGCTGGTTTAATTCCCAGTCTAGGGCACAAGCCTAGGCTATGGGCCAGGTCCCCAGTAGGCGGTGTGTGAGAGGCAACCACACATTGATGTTTCTCTCCCTTTCTTTCTCCCTCCCCTTCTCAAAAAAAAAAAAAAGGTAAAGATTGACTTTCATCAGGGAAGATTCTAACCTAGAACATGACTGCCTGCCTGCATGACCTGCTTTAAGTTAGAAGGTGCTAATTTCAGACCATCCTGTGTGGTTAGTTTAGGTCTCTGAGTTTGCAAGGCCAGCATGCAGCCCTCCCCAGGGCTTGTCAGGTTTAGTATGCGGGTTCCCTCTTCATCAATATAGATATTAAAATACACTGTGTGGCTTCAACATTAAAAGTGTGGACTGGCACATGAATGAACTGACTGACAGTCCAAGAGAGCACAATGGGAAACCGCCAAATAGACCCAAGTATGTAAGATAATTTACACATGTTAAATCACTAGGGAAAAGATAAACTTTTCAACAAATTGTGGTAGGTT
Source organism: Micronycteris hirsuta (assembly GCA_004026765.1). Classification (NCBI taxonomy): domain Eukaryota; kingdom Metazoa; phylum Chordata; class Mammalia; order Chiroptera; family Phyllostomidae; genus Micronycteris; species Micronycteris hirsuta. The sequence goes on from PVJI01013639.1 coordinate 22,530, forward strand.
AACTGGAGAAATATTGGAAAAAAATAAAATTGAATTTTCCTTCAAACTATACACAAGAATAAACTACTCTGATTGATCAGAAATCTGAACTTTTTAAAATGAAACTGAAAAAGAAATTTAAAATGTACTAGAAAAAAGTGAATTTCTCTATAAGCTGGAAAAGAAAAACAAACTTTCCTAATTCTGACTAAACCTCTAGAAGCTATTAAGGAAAGGATGGGTAAATCTGACCTCGAAAAATTGTAAGGCTAAAAAAAAAATCAGTAAATTTTGGGAAAGAAGAGATTTAGGGAGGAAAGAAAAGGAGATTTGCTTTGTCACTATAATCTTTCCTCTTCCCAATTTGATCTTAAATGGTTTTGAATAAAGATGTTGGTTAATGTGATTTCTAAAGTTCCTTAATACTGTAGAATTCTAGCATGCTTGAAGTAAAAGACAAAGAAGGTTATTGTTTGGAGTGGATCTTGGTCTCTTTTTTTCTTCCTGGTAATCTGACTATTTTTGTTTAATCTCTGCCTAATCATAAGATACAGGATCAGGTCTCATTATTCATACTCCTTACAGGTACTGAAAGCCTTCACTCTTCTTTTTAATGTAATAATCATGTCTTCAGCCCGTGAGGAGCTATTCAAGCCTCATGGATTAGGATTTTTGTTTTCTCAACCTATCAGCACCTGGGAATGCTGGAACTTCAGGGTGAAGAAGAAAGAGCTGATTGAGGTCCTAGCGTTTGTGCAGTGGTGTAATGCGGTTAACTCAGGGAGCTTTAACCTTGGGGAAGTTGGTAGCAGAGGATTATATTCAGTAATAGGAAATCAGTTCCCTGGCCTTTGACTATGATGTGTTAAAATGGTAGTTTGAGATAAGGAAATGAAAGAAGGAGAAAAGGCAGAGGTAGGAAACAAGGCATATTGGTATTGTTACAGAGCAGACCTGGGGCAGGGAGGTAAACGATATACTATTACCAAAAAGAGCCCCCTTTTTTCTCTGGGGGTTCCTCCCCCATACTAGGTTCGTTTTGCCCACTGCCAGAGGAAAGATGTCTCTCAATGCCAGAGATTGGTGAAAAGGAAATGAATTATTTATTTACAAGTTATACAGATTTAGAGTAATGACTTAATGTCTTCATTAAAATACTAAAGTCCTTTAGAATACCCACAGACACACACAGTCCTTCCTTCTCCCCTTTGCCCAGTCTGGGGTACCCTATCTCAGGAAAAGAGTAGAAGTCCGTGATTCAGGCAGCCCCTCGGTTCCGGCGCCATCAGCTGTGTTGCCGCCACGATCTCCAGTTATTCCAAAGCCATGTGGCACCCTCTCATGGCCCACCAGCAAGAGTCCTTTCTCCCCTTTTCTTCCAGGCAAAGTCTCTCCTGCTTCCTAAGCTACATGGCAAAAGGGAACACCCCAAAGCCTCGTGGTCCTGCCCTCTGCCCAAGCCACATGGTGATTTTCCTTCCCACGGCGTCTCTCCTGCATTCTTCCAAACTGCCAAGAGAGAGCTGTGCATCGCTGCTACATCTTGGTTACCAGCTTCCTAAGCTGCATGGCAAAGGGAGCCCCAAAGCCGCGTGGTTCTCTCTGCTAAAGCATCATGGTCCCTCCTTGGCATGGCTGCTGTGCCTGGGTTTAAATCCCCACACCAGTTTTCCTCTGCAGCCCCATTTCCGATCCCTCCTACAATCAATTACCCCTGCCAGCATTCCCACGTTCTTCCAGCTTTACTGGACTGTCATGGTAACTCTGGGCAAGTGTGGCCCCATGCATGGAGCCAATCATCTCCAAACTCTCACACAGGTGCTGGGACCAGGGGGCGTTGCCTCCCAGTTACATCTTGGGTGGAAGTCACTCCCATCCCCCTGGCTCAAAGCATGGCCACAGCTATTTAACATATCTATGAAACCAGTTAAAGATTATAGATATGTTAAATGACCACACCAGAGGTTAGCTGCAGAGCTGCTGCTATACAATACAGCTCTGAGTGGCCCCCTCCATGTGTCCCATCACCTCCCCCCCTCCCCCTCCCGCCAGCTCAGACTTGTGGAGGTGAGGACATCAGGTACATATTTTTTTCTCTAATATTTCCTGAATACCCTGAGTTCTGGACCCCATTATAAATCCTTATTTGGGGCCCCCCTCTTGGCTGCACCCTGTTACAGTATCAGAAATCATTTCTGTCAGTGATGACTACAGACACAAGAGCTTTCATGAAGGAAAAAGCAAGCTAATTATGATTTTTTTCTAGATAAATATATAACTTTTAGCTATTTGTAATACATTGATTTCAAAAATAGTTTATTAGCTTAAAATAAAAGATGCATTTCCAAAGGGAAAAAAATCATGTGGTACATGAGATTTGATATAGTTTGAAGATTATGTACTCATTTTAGACATAATATTGTAGAAGCTAACTCCCCCCAAACAGAGAAATATAGAGTTGTGTAATTTGCATTGTCAAATACAAGAAAGCACAACATCGTTTTAAGAGATTTCTTTTTTGTTGCTAAATAAAAATATTTATAAATACTTCAATATATTAAAATATTTATAAATATTTCAATATATTAAAAATATTTTAAATATTTCTAAATTCTCTGAGTAGTGTATCCCAAGGATTCACATTCAGGAACGAGGAAGGAAATATTTAACAGTGGGCCTGTAACTAGTTTCCTCCCTCCTCAGGGAGGTCAGATTGACCGGATTTCCTGTGAACATTGACTTCTGGAATATACAGGCTAAAAGATAACTCAGGGCCCAACATGAACACTTTTAGAAGGGTATTCCTGGGTTATCTAGTTTGATCCTCATAAATAAATATGAAATGTACAGAATTTTATGCTCCAGCTGTGGTGAAGAATGGGCTTTCAATTACGTAGCCAGAACAGGCCTACATGATTAATGAGGCTTATAAATTTAAGAGACCCCAAATTCTGGTTTCCCTGGGCTTGACTGGCACCTGATTAGATGGTTTAACTCTGAAATCAGATGAGCCCAGGTACAGAAAAGGGCATTCTGACAGCTGCATCCGATGTATTTATTTGGGGCTAAGGAAGACCCTTGCATCATGTAAATCTGATTGACAGGTCAGGTCTTGGTGACTGTGTAGAGGTAGTGAACAGTATAAACAACAGCACCTCCCGTTTTCTTTTAGAAAGGATGCTGACTCATTCTTCACTTGACCGTTCCTTTTAGACATGCTTTGCAGTACCTGGGGATCCAACACAGTGAGAGCAAAGTCTTCTGTGGGAACTCAAAGTTTCCTGGGGCAAATATGTGGCTTCTTGAAGATAGGGCTCAGTTTATGGCTATAAATTTAAAAATCTAGAATAATTAATCACTGCCATGGCCTACAGACTTCCTTTCAAGTACTAAAAGCTTCACCAGGGCTTTTATCAAGATCTCTGCAAAGGTTCATTTGTGATAGAGCTATCTAGAGAATGCCTGAAGTGTTTTGTTGATTGAAAAAAAAAAGGTGCTTAAAATTTACAAATAAAATGTCAGAATTATTCTTTTATGAGTATTACTTGTTTCTATAAATGTTTCGAGTGTACAAGTTGTTAGGTATATAGTACATTTTCTCCACTTTTTTAAAACTTACAAACATTTTTTACTTGTAAATTTTCTTGCTGGTATGATCCAATGTGAAAACAATTTTTTTTGTTGTTATGGGAATAATTCATGTTAATTAATTAATGTTCTTTTGGTTGATTGGTCTAAATCAATTCCCTAAAGTTAACTACATTAAATTTATATTTCTGCCCGGCTGGCGTAGCTCAGTGGATTGAGCGCGGGCTGGGAACCAGAGGATCCCGGTTCGATTCCCAGTTGGTGCACATGCCTGGGTTGCAGGCCAGTTCCCCAGTGAGGGCCATATGAGAGGCAACCATACATTGTTCTTTCTCCCCCACTTCTCCTCTCTCTGAAAATAAATAAATAAAATCTAAAAAAAAAAAAAAAAAATTTATATTTCTGACCTCTAAATAGGAATATCAGACCCTACACCTGTGGGGAGCCTGCCATGGTGGAGACATCCCCTTAGGCCCTCCCTGTAGCTGTGAAAGCTTCCATTAATACTTGGTATACTTAACAGAAACATTTCTTCTTTTTTGTAAAATGAAATAACACAGAAAATGGAGATTAAAAAGAGATTATTAAATCTCTTTAGTAGCGGTCCTCAAAATCCCTGAATTATTCTGGTGCAAGTGAATTCATTTTTACTATTTGAATGTATTGATATTAGATTGGGCAATATAGTTTACATCACACCCAAGTGGTGCATTTAGTCAAATTTATTTAATTGGCAACTATTTTAAGTACCTATATGTTTTTGCTTAGCGCTGGGCTTTGTGCTAGGGATATAAATAATTAACGAGATAGTTAGGGCTCCTTCCCTTGGGAAGCCCATTATCTCAGGGGAGAACATACATTTCATTACACACTCAGTTCATTATTTAATTATCGTGACAAATACCTCCAAAGACAGGAGCTATGTGCAACAGAAGGCTGCAGATGATCTGACATGAAGTGCAGTTCAGAGGGGTTCCTTGAATTGCCCAAGATTATGCACCTTAGAAGAAGAGGAGCAGAAATTTGAACCCAGGTCTGACCACTACAGTCACTGCCTCCAGCTACACAGCTGTAACAGAGATAGAACCTACTGTGTGAGCAGAAATGACGCTGTCTTGGTTTCCTTTTGTGGCTGGAACAAATTGCCACAAACGAAGTGGCTTAAAACAATACAGTGTATTATCTTATAGTTCTCAGGTTAGAAGTCCAACACAATTTTCATGAGCTAAAATCAAGGTGCCAGCAGGGGTGTTCCTTTCTGGATGCTCTAAGGGAAAATCTGTTTCCTTGACAAATTTCTGTCTCGAGAGGCCATCCGTATTCTTTGGCTCATGGTCTCCTTCCTCCATCGTCAAAACCAGCAATGAGGAGTTCAGTCTTTCTCACATCTGACCTAGTCTTCTGCGTCTTTTGTCCACCTTTAAGGACTTTTGTGATTACATAGAGCCCATGCATATAATCCAGGATAATTTCTCTACTTCAGAGTCTGCTGATTAGCCAACTTAATGTCATCTGAAAACTTAATTCCTTCTTGCAATGTAAGGCAACATATTCACTGGTTCTAGAGGTCAGGAATTCCTTCTTGCAATGTAAGGCAACATATTCACTGGTTCTAGAGGTTAGGAATTGGAAGTATTTGGGGCCCATGGGGTAGCTGGTAGTCGTTATGGCTCAAGGGTGGAGGAATCAGCATTACACTTGGTGGGAAGGAGTTTGATAAATAGGGAAATGGAGCAGCATGAGCAAGACATGGAAAGAGCAGTTTAAGTATGATTAGGGAAGAATAGAGAATTTGATTGTTTTTCCTCTATACTATTGCCATTCCAGTAGTGGGGAGGCTGTGAAAGAAATGTGGTGGCTACTAGTTTTATATGGCCAGATTATTGCACTTGACTAGCAAGTTACAGAGGTGGGGTTTATCCCATGAGCATTGTTAGGGTGTTGAAGAAGCTCAGCAAGCCAGCAGCATGGTCAGGCTCTATTTTAGCTTCATCCCCTCAGACATCAATGGAAAAGTGTTCTCCTCTCTGATCCACTAGAACCCTGTGCAGCCATGAGCCTGGCTGGATGCCAAGCAGAAGAGTGCTGAGCAGCAAAATCTTTTCGAGACACCCGGAGCACATTAGGAAGTAGGAAGGGACCCCATGGAACCGGCACTGGCCACTCAGACTCTTCCTTGCTTTGGCCATGGTGCCTCTTTCTTTTTTATCTTCAGGTTAAACAGGTAAAAAATTTTCAGACCTCCTATCATGGGTATCTAAGTAGTGTCTTGCCTTTTCAACATCTAAGCCACCAGAAGGATGCCTTCGGTTTTATCACAGATTCAGCCTCTTAGATTTAACTGATCCTTTAAGCGTGAAAAGCTTTGCCTGTAATACCTGGCCCATCTCTCGTTAGTTATCTTTTATTAATTTGAGCACACTTATTTAAGGGGACTAAGATGTATAAAGCACAAAGGGACAACTTTATATAGTACATTGGCATTTTTTAAAAAGTCACATTCTACAATATGTCTTCACCAGTATAAAATTCTTTAAAATGGTTTAATACTTAAAAAAAAAACATACAAAAGATTCTTAACTTGTCATTGTTAAGGTAAGCTGGTAAATAAAATGGTGACTAAAGAGAGAGATGAATCCTTTATCCTGTCTTTTCTGTGGTATTGTAGAGGAGATATTTCTTTATATAAAGGGATTCCAGAGGGGGAGGACTGAATGTGAGAGGTAGGGGTGGGTAGGGCAGGGGAGAGTAATGGGGGGAAAATGGGGACAACTGTAATTGAACAACAATAAAAATTAAATAAATAGATAAAGGAATTCTAGCTAATAGCTGAAGAAGAAATAGTAAAATACTCATGATTATGAAACATGTAACCGATTATCATAATCATCATTGATAATCATCATTGACTGCACCGTCACACAAATATAAACTGTTGGACATTTTGCACCTCTAATGGAAGAATCCTACCCCATCTATGAAGTATTCTAGAAAACAATGACCCTGATTCTGCTCAAGGTTTTAGACTTAGCTACCAGTTTATGATCTATAGAATTCAGAACATGTTAAATGGCACCAGTGGGTACATTTGTTCAGACAACAGGACAAATGCTGTAATTTCTTTAACAATTAAGTTGAAAGGGAGAAGAAAGATAGAGGGGGAATGATAATTTAACAGAGACTAAAGAGATAAAGCAACCGGTTGCAAGCTGGATCTTAACTGAATTCTGATTCAAAGAAACAACTGTGAAAATATTTTAATATTTATAAATTTCCAAGATAGTTGAGGATATGGAGGAATTATTATCTAATTTTTTAGATGTTACATATAATGGTTATCTGCATAAAATAGTCCTTACCTTTTAGCCATCCATATGACATATTAGTATATGAAGTCATGTGACACCAGTAATTTGCTTCCAGTACAGAAAGGGAGAGATGAACCAGAACTGGCCCGGGGTTGATGGTTACTGAATGAGAATGTTGGGACTCTGGGGATTCTTCATGCCGTTTGCTTTGAGTTTTTTAAATAATAAAAAATAAAGTTAAAATTCAAGTGATGTCTATTTTAATGCTGAATAATATTCCATTGTGTGTATACACTGCATTTTTTTTACCCATTTATCTGTTGATGGATGTTTAGGTTGCTTTCACTCCTTGGCTAATACGAATAATGTTGTAATGACCAAGGGAGTGAAAGTATCTCAAACCTTGGCTGACTGAAATAAGCCAGTCACAGGAGGTCAAACACGGCATGGCTCTGCTGCAGGAGGCATCGGAAGTCGTCCCACTCACGGAAGCAGAACGCAGAACGGCGACCCACAGTGGGCGGGGTCTGACGAAAGGAGGAGTTCCAATTCAACAGGCAAAGCTGCAGCTATGTAAGAAGTAAAATTTCTACATAGCTTCTGTGTGACATTGTACTTCCTGTTAGCAATGTGGTATTGTGCACTTCAGAACTTAGGATACGTTTATGTTATGTGTTTTTTTTAATTAAAAAGCAAGGACATGTCACCATTTGCATTAATTTATGTGATGACTGTAATAGATATCACATTTTTTTTAATATTTGTTATAATCTTTCCGGATATCTTATTCAATCTGGTCAGCTAGTCTATTATCCAAATAATTCTGATTAAAACATTTACCTTTTTACTTTGGAGGTAATTATCTTAGTTCACGATGACACCACAGGCCATAAACTGAGTTCATTGACTGAGATACAGAGTTTGATTATCAACATACCAGTTAATGATCTCTCATCCATCTGGTAAAATTATGCTAAAGTTGTCATATCTAAGGGAAGATATACGACATTTAATCTAAGAACCTATAAAAATACTGACTCAGTAGAACTTATCACCATGGTCTATGAATCACTTTACCTGTATTGTAGCCTTGGCTCCATCGACCAAACCACGTTGTTTTATGGCCATCAGATAACGTGTTTTTTTTTTTTTTGGAACAGAGCTAAAAATATATACTTGAGAATTATGGAGATTCGTGTATTTAACAATGTTTTATCCTTTGACAGGAAGCTTTAACTCATGACTTCAGACTATAATTAATAATTGAAAACAATGTCAATCCTAAGCATACCTGGTAAGATATTTGTGCTGTATGTTATTGAGTGCTTCACAGTTAAAATATAGGCCTTGGGAGTTTGCTGTGTGGTGGCAATGAGAAAACTTTAATAAGTGCGTCTCTGAAGGCAATATTAATTCTTTAACATGGACCCTTGCAAAAGTTTCAAATTTAAATTAGTTTCTCCCATTTGTTTCTCCTGTAATGACTCATGGAAATAAGTGAGAACTGCAAAGTCTGACATAGGTAATAAATAGGAACAAGCATGAAGACATAAATCCGAGTGACTGCCACTTCAGTTACTTACAGAGGACCTTAGTTTGTTCTCTGACTTTTCAGAGTTTACATACCACATTAATATTCTAGGACTTTATAGCTAGGAAGGACATCAAAGGATCAAGTTCACAAGTTATTTTGCCCTTTGACATCAGATAATGTAGGTTGCTGAGCTTCCCCATTGCTTTGAGTAGGAAGGTTTAGGTGGTTTACTTAAAAGACATACTTAGAATGATTTGTTTATACTCTAGTCCCATCTTAGAAACCCCAGTGTTTGTTTTTAAGCTGTCATCACAGGAGCATTTGTTGGACCTGTTATCGCAGAAGCAAACATTCAGGTACGTTGAAAGTAGTGGTATAGTCCCGTGCTGCTCCATGCTTACTCCCAGGCTCCTCTGCTGGAGAACTTGGGTTTGCAGAAGGGCTGGCTGGATGTACTGGTACGCTCTGTGGCCGCAGAGCACCTGTTCCTTAGGTAAAACTACCTGATAAAAGGAGTGTTCTTTGAGACCTTGACCTCATCACTATGATGCTCTAATCAAACAAGCGAACCTTATAAATACCGCTGTTGGACTAAGTTGCTTGCCAGAGTGAACCCTGAGGAGCTGAGGGCCAAGACATTGTTTGAACTGAGACATTGGCAGTGGCTAATGAACTGTTTTAATTCTTTTTACTACTGAAATACTCTCCTTTTAGTTCACTTCTTGTGGCATTAAGAATGTAGGGCTGCTTTACTGAGCTATGATCAAGAACAATCTTTATTTGTAGTCTCTATCATAATGGCTGGTTTTAATGCCTTAAATATTATCCATAGCTAGATATTTTAATAATTAGGGACTGAAGGTCCTAAATAAAGGGGGAAAGATACTCTGTATGGTAATTTATAAATCTATAAGAAGGCGATCACTTTACATGTGACCTAAGTTTTATAATATTTAATAATTTTTTCACAAAAATTTCACAAACCTACGTTAACATGGCAGAAGCACCAAACCAGAGTCCTGAGAAACATGTCATTTCACGAGAACAACACTGAATTCCACCTCACAACTTCAAGTCTACGTGTGTATTTTGTTTTAAGACACTTTATTTCTGTGGCTGGTTATTGACAGTTATACATAAATTAATTGGTTACCAGTTTTATAGTGAGCTCTCCATATCTTTGCTGCTGTGTAAAAGCTGAACAAGAGGAGGGAAAAACATACAGATGCTTTTTATTTACGTCGGCAGTCAGTAAAAATGAAACAGTGCTGCTGAAGGAGGTCTGGACTTGGCAGTTTACAAATCCCGGCGGTCAAGTTCCGTGTGACTAGAGGAAGTTTTGAGGCATAGCAGGTACATAGATTTTAAGTTGCAGCATTTTAGACTACATGTTGAAGTGACATCTTGTCTACTTTGGAGATTGGCTAAAAAAAATAGGTATACTTGAAACAAATTTTCTTCTAGAAGACTAATTTACCAGGGATTTATCATCTAAATTCTTGTTCTGAACAAGAGTATACTGTCAAATATAATAAGGCATCTCCTTTTGTCTTGTGATCATAACTCAAAGAATGCTAAATATGCCAAATAATGTTTAATTTACCAGTGGGAGAATTACAGGCTAGAGAAGTGAACTTTCAAGATTACGAAGATAATTACTGACCGAGTTATACTAGGAACCCATGATTCTTGACACCTTGGGAGTCTACTGGACAATATCATGTATTAACAATGTCTTTTATTTTCTGTATTCTGAAGCTTCTGGGGCCTGACTCTGGAGGGGCTGCCCCTTCCATAGTTAGCCAACTCCTAGACATAGTAAACAACTTGCCCATCAGTATGCTTTTCGATTGCAAACCTACCAACCCAGAGCCCACAACCTTAACCACCTCCATTGTTGGGCTTTCCCATTCCCAGTCATTATCCACCTGTCCTAATTACCCAGGACCAGGTACCAGGGAGGTAGGGATAGTCCCTATGCTCAGAGCCCAGTGAAATTATTCATATTGGCCAATTTAAGGCTGCTTGCCCCTCTCTTACCTGTTCCTTCCTGAGAAGCCACAATAAAGGTTCATCCTCATGTTTCCCTTCTCCCTCTGCCTCCTCACTGACCCTAGCACTTCCTCAGTATGGCCCTCCTGACATGATCACTCCCAGTTTCTTGGGACTTATGAATATAACAAACTATCTGTTCAATGGTAGGCTATCCCTGATCTGTCAGCCTCACCATACCTGAATAATAATGTAAAAATCCATATATCAAGGCACCTAGATTCTTCTTAGCCATGATAGACTTTGGTTATGCTACTACGCCCAAATGACATCATGTGGAAAGAGATACAGATCATTACTTCTAATCCTGCTTTATAGCAACACTGTCATCTCCAGATACGCAGGGAGATATCAGGGAGATCAGTGCTGCACCTCTGTGAGAATATGGGTATGTTTTAATATGCACATGGTATTACATTACAAAACACACATTTCAAACTTTTTTCCCTGCCAACTTACCCTTTTCTTCCTCCGGATTCATATGGAGTTGGCAAATGAGGTTTGACGTATGAGTCTCTGATGAACAGTTGCATTCATTCAAAGCACATAAGACATATGGTCTTTGGGCTTTGTTTTGGTAATCCTGGGCTACTTATCGCAAAGTTCTCATAACATGCTAGAAAAGAGAGATATGCCTAAAATCCACACCGTTTACAAATTTTATCCCTATGACCACATGGAAGGCTCACAACCAAATGGGACAATAGGAGAATGACTTTGGGGAAGTCATAAGGATTTGGAAAAGCATTTGGGACTTTCAAGAGTGAGGAAAAGTTTTCATGTCAAAATGTAGAAAAGTTAGCCATTTTAAATAAAAGATTTATAGAAAAATTGCTTTCATCTGTGAGGTTGAACTGCAGGAAATTTCCATTTTTGTAGGTAAAAAAATGGTTGAATATTAACAAATCCCTATGGCTTAACCTATTATTAGAGTAAGTAGGGTTTTATTGTGCCAAGCATTGCTTTTTATTAATGTGAGAACTAGAAAAGTGGAGCCTTGATGATCAAAGATAACCTTTCACTCATGTTTTAATCATCCCCAAATCTATGGGTGTCGGGCTCATGGACAACCTCTCACAGACACAAGGCCTCTTGCCTCTGGAAACCAGGTGAGGAAGTCACCCAGGTCAACACTTCAGGACTGAGAGGACAGAAGCTTCCATTTGTCAGACTAGGGCTCATCTTCTACTCTGGGTTTATTATTTACCCTTGTCATTTTTAATCTGACAATTACCAAGCTTTCCAGTAGTTTCTAATGGTGACCTGTAATGTTATTTTTGTATCTTCCTCTAACATTTACAGATAGTGAAATACCATACTGGTTACAAGACAATACCGACTATTAAATGCTTACAGAAGTTTCCTCAATGTTTTTCTCCCTAGTATTATATTTCAACAGGGTAGAATTTGCAAACTGAGTAGAGCGGCTGGTGAATAAAGATCATATTAGTAAAGATCTTTGCATCCTCAGAGGAAAAAAGATTGATTGAAGTAAAAAAGAATTTTTGTAGTGTTTATCTGAAAATTAGCAGAGCAACCCCCCACCGCACCCCAGAATTTTTCTGTGCTTGCCACAACCCCCTTTTGTAGATTCTAGGCTTTGGTGTCAACACTACCTTGCATTCATATGCATTGGTTCCCCTTCCCCTCTCCTGACCTTGGATGGCTGGAGAACAGTAATAACCACATTTGGGAGCCCGATGTGTGCAATCCACATGATCGTAACAGTGAACTATAGAATAGATGACCAGGGAGATGCACCTCGGTCACTTCTTCAGAAAATACTGTCTTGTATGACTGACCTTTGTGCACAGTTTCTGAGTTTTGTGCTGTTAATGAATGTATACTTTGCCTTGAACATCCGCAAAAGTCAGCTATAGAAACACTACGGTCTGGCCATAGCGGCAACCCCACAATGATAACCTCTCAGTGATTAGTGTGAAAATGCGGCCGGCTGTCATGTGAGAGTTAATCACTGTCTGAGATAAAGGCCTGAAATTAAAATGACCAGTGGCATCAACCCACAGATTGTTTATTTATTGTCAGAGGTAGGAATGCCCTGAGGGTTCTTATTCATATAAAACGATGCACTTACAAACAAATTATATGCTGAAATATGGTCAAACTCTTGGCTAATTAAAAAGAAATTTAAACTCAAAACAAAATTTTTAAAGATCTGTGGTATTAAAAACTGGAAGCTTCAGAAGGTAACAAGTGTAATATGACAAGTGAGAAGGAGGAAATGCCTATGTCTGAGCGGGGCGGAAACGGGGGAACTGGGAGGTCTGAGGAAAGGCTGGACTTTGACTATAAGGGGGACTAAAGTGTCCAGGAGATGTGTCCCCAAGCAGGCCAGAGACTGGCCTCAAGAGATCACGGGGGCCTGTAGGTAACCACTGTTTTCTGGCATTACTTCATGACCTGCATTTACTTCTAGAATTCCCATTGTTTGTCTAGTCCTGTTTTATGCTATTATTTCAACCAAGTGTTTATTCATTATCCTTAACCTTGGCATCCAGAATTAAGGTCTTCTCTTGTAGAAGACCTGATATCTGGGAATCATTAACATCTGTTGTAAATATACATACTCTATAAAAAGACTCTTCATTTTAATTCAAATTGCATGTCTGCTTAAGAAACCTGTGACACTTATTTTTTTAGTTGAGAGATTTTTTTTTAATTTAAAATTTTTTAAATTTAATATCGACATATAACATTGTACAAGGTATACCACATAATGCTTTGGTATATGTACACGTTGTGAAACAATTACCACATACGTTTAGTGAACGTCCATCAGCCACAGTTTCTGAATTAGCCGTGTTGTGGTACATGATCTTGTCAACGTCTTGGCTGGGAGGCTACTTCCACTGGGTGATTGTCTTTCTTCTTCCTGCGATTCTGACTTACTCAACTTTTTCTTTCCATATACTAACGCTTTGTTTTTACTTAAATAATATCATTATCTAAGCAAGGAATTTCTTTTGTTCTGTTCTTGATTCCATAAAGACCTTTAATGCTTTTTTTGATGTCTTTGTCTTCTTTTTGGAAGTAATAGAATGTTCTTTTCTAGCTGTGATTTCACTAGAATAAATCTGCTTCCTCATGCTCTATTCCTTGGGTGGGGTGGGGTGTCCCTTCATCTCCTTCACCTATTGAACACCCTGACTTCAGGCCGTTGGACTGTAACACTGAGCTGCAATAATGTGTGGTCCGTTAGCCTATAGGTTTTGCACAACGCTGCTTTCCCGGTTTCTGCCCACTGCATACTTAACGCTTTTGAGTGATTACTTTTCAGATGTCTATATGCCTTCTACCCTTTCTTTTTTCAAACTGAATCTCATTTTGTTCATTGCTCTTTCCATTTCCAAACTTGTTTTGAAAATTTACATCATCTTTCTTTTTATATTACATTTGTTTAACAATTTCCAACTTGGAATTATCAGCCAGTATTGTTTTTGAGAAGTTCGTTTCCCATTTCAATTTTTTTTTTCTATCTGCACGATTTTTCATTGCTTTTAGACAGAAAGGAAGGGAGAGAGAGAAACATCAATGTCAGAGAGAAGCATTGATTGGTTGCTTCCCACACACGCTGGGACCAGTGATTTAACTGCAGCCTGGGTGTGTGCGCTGACCTGGAATTAAACCTGAGATCTTTTGGTATTGGGACGATGTTCCAACCAACTGAGCCACACCAGCCAGGGCCTATTTCAGATTGTTAATAAAAGCAAACCTGGACTCCTCTTCGATTAACTCCTGTAGAACATTGTTTACACCTCTCTCTTGCCACCTCCCAGAAAGCCTTGCGTATATGATTAGTTGTGCTCATTTTCCCTATTATATTGTAAGTGTCTTTAGGGCAGAGAATATGCAGCTTTGCATTTTCCACAAAGACTATCATAATCCCTTTCACACATTGGGAATTTAGTCAATATGTGGGAATTAGATTATTATGGATATTTGTAGTAGTCTCTGCAAATGCCTCCTTAGACCTAGAAATATTGCCATTCAACCGAGCGCAGTTTGTGTTTTTTCTTCTCATCATCTCTCAGCTGGTGTTTACCATATGTACTTATGCAAATTAATTTTATTAACACTGTTTTTATAGTTTGGAATGCTGCATTATATGTTTTGAAGTCCAGGCACATAATAAGTGTTATGTAGGTTCTAATCATAACTTGAAATTCAACGGGGAAGTGGTTTTTTTTTTAAGTTAATTGGGTATTTTCATCTCGGTGTTTAAGATTCTGATTGCTTTGTTTCAAGATATTTAAATATTTTCCCTTAGCATTTTATAATTGTTGCATAAATTAATACCAGAAGGTATACAGGAGCAGTGTCTCCTCCTTTTCCCTGATTTTGCCAGGAGCCCAAAGTGACTTTGTTAGCCTTGAGGACTCTTCACAATTTTCCTCCAGTTTTCTCTGATAATAGAGTCTCCTAATTTCAAATGTAAAACAAGTACACTAAAAAGTACGAAAATGCATAAATAAGAAAATAAAACTTACCTATAATTTATAATTCAGAGATTAGTGTTTAGGAGTATATTCTTCCATGGTTTAAGAAAACTGTTTTGTTTTATAATTTTCTTTTTTCACTGATATGCTTATATGAAACATTTTTGAGTCCTTAAATATTCTAGAAATTATTTTTAATATTCCTTATTCTGATATTTTGCTAATCCTTTATTTTGACAGTCTTCTAGTTTGGGATATAAAATATAGTGTTTTTTTACTCATATTAGTGTAAACACCAGTGCATTGCTTTCAGCGTACTTCAGGATAAATTAATTTCCAGCGAGTGGACTGCCTTAAGTGTATAGAGAAGGACACGTACTACTGTGATGTTTAAAATCCTAAAGTTCTGTTGCTTGGTTGTTTTTGTTATTTGTTTTTTGTTTTTTACTTCCATAAGCACTCAGTCATTCCCACCAGTGAGCCTACAATCTGAGCCAACAATTTTGGGGCAACAATACTGTGTTCTTTTCTAGAACATCATAATTAGAGCTCATCAATGGACACCTCTGTAGAGTCATTAATTAGTGTGCCTAGAAAGGAAGTAAACACATCTCTAACCTATAGTGTGCCATGGAGAAAGAAGTATAGTTTTTTTAAATTATAGTTTATTGATCATGTTATTACAGTTGTCCTGAGTTTTTCCCTTTTGCCCCCTTCCACCCAGGACCCCCTACCCCCTCAGGCCATCCCCCCACCATTGTTCATGTCCATGGGTCATGCATACAACATCTTTGGCTACTCCATTTCCTGCACTGTAGTTTACATCCCCATGTTTATTCTGTTACTATCTATTTGTACTTCTTAATCCCCTCACCTCTTCACCCTTTTCTCCACACTCTGCTTCCATCTGGCAACCATCAAAATGCTCTCCATTTCTGTGATTCTGTCTCTGTTCTTCTTGTTTAGTCTGTTTTTTAGATTCAATTGTTGATAGACATGTATTTATTGCCACTTTATTGTTCATAGTTTTGATCTTCTTTTTCTTAAATAAGTTCCTTTAACATTTCATACAATAATGGTTTGGTGATGATGAACTCCTTTAGTTTATTCTTGCCTGGGAAGATTTTTATCTCCCCTTCGATTCTAAATGACAGCTTTGCGGGGTAGAGCAGTCTGGGCTCTAGGTCCCTGCTTTTCATGACTTTGAATATTTCTTGCCAATCCCTACTAGCCTGTAAAATTTCTTTTGAGAAATCAAGCTGACAGTCTTATGGGAACTCCCTTCTAGGTAACTAACTTCTTTTCTCTTGCTACTTTTAAGAGTCTCTCCTTATCTTTAACTTTAGCATTTTAAGTATGATATGTCTTGGTGTGGGTCTCTTCGGGTCTAACTTGTTTTGGATTCTCTGTGCTTCCTAGACTTGCATGTCTATTTCCTTCACCAAATTAGGAAAGTTTTCTTTCATTATTTGTTGAAATCAGTTTTCAATTTATTGATCTTTCTCTTCTCCTTCTGGTACCCCTATGATGCTAATCTTGGACCTCTTCAAGTTGTTCCAAAGTGTGCTTATACTACCCCCATATTTTGGATTCTTTTTTCTTCTTGTTGTTCCAATTGGTTGTTTTTTGCTTCCTTATGTTCCAAATCATTGATTTGATTCTTGGCATCCTCCACTTTACTATTGTTTCCATGTAAATTGTTTATTATTTCAATTAGTGTATCCTTCATTTCTGATTGGATCTTTTTTATGCTGTTGAGGTTCTTACTAAGTTTCTTGAGCATCCTTATAAACAGTGTTTTGACCTCTGCATCTGATAGACTGCTTATCTCCATTTTGTTTAGGTGTTTTTCTGGAGTTCTGATCCGTTCTTTCATTTGGGTCATATTTCTTTGTCTCCTCATTTTGGCAGCCTCCATGTGTTTATTTCTATGTATTAGGTAGAGCTGCTTTGAGTCCACATCTTGGCAGTGTGGCCTAATGTAAGTGTCCTGTAGAGTCCAGTGGCACAGCCTCCTCTATCACCTAAGCTGGGTACTTGATGTGTGCCCTTTTCGTGGGCTGAGCACACCCTACTCTTGTAGTTGAGCTTTGGTTGCTGTTGGTAGATCAATGGGAGGGATTTACCCAAGCAAGTCAATTGCAAGGACTGGCTGTGACCACTGACCACCAACTTGCACCTTCTGTGGAGAATCAGCTGTGCAGAGGTAGGGTGGTGGTTCTCCAATGTGATCTGTAGTTGTCCCCTGAATGTGCTGGCTTTGAATTTCCTAGGTGTTTCAGGCCAAGGTAAGCCCCCACCTGTTTTCTGCCTGGGGCCACCCTGCATGAGGTATAGAGCAGTCTGAGATGTCTGCTACTTTTTCTGGAATTGGAGATTCCTAGGTGAAGCCAAGTATGAATCTAAGTTGGCTGCAGCTAGTGCTGGACCGGGGGCCCACTAAGGCCAGCTATTGCTTGTTTAATAGGATTTAGGAAGTTGTAAAGCATGAGCCAAGACCAGACATTCATATGGAAAAGTAGCTTGGGTGGCCCTATAAGTTGGGTGGGGCAGCATCTCTGGGGATCTCCAAGGCAGGTCAAACAGTATTAGCCAGGTTGATGGAGTCTCAGATATGGCACCAGCTTGCCAGCTCTTCCAGGGAGGGTTTAGAAAAGGGACAATGGCCTCTGCTCACCTTGATGCCAGATACTTCAGTTTCTCCTCGGATGCCACTAGTGCCTTTCAAGCTGCTACCCCAGTGATGGAACTCAGAGGAAGGGAGTCTGAGTGATCTGTTTGTGGGTTCTTTAAGAGGAACTGTTTGGGACTCCAGACGTTCTTCCACTGACTCAACTCAATCCCTACTGGTTTTTGCAGCCAGAAGTTGTGGAAACTTATCTTCCTGGAACTGAAACCCTGGGCTGGGGGGCCTTGTGTTGGGATTCCTCACTCCTGAGATATCCTCCCCAAATTTTTATCTGCCACGTGTGGATGTGGGACCAGATGTTCTGGGTCTGCACCCCTCCTACCAATCTGGAAGGATATGGTTTCTTTAATTTCATAGTTGCCAGACTTCCATTCAACTCAATTTCTGACAGTTCTGAGTGATGGTTGTTCTATATTTTAGTTGTAATTTTGATGTGGTTGTGCAAAGAGGCGAGCCATGTCTGCCTACTCCGCCATCTCTACCAGAAGTGGGAAGTGTAGTTTTTCAATATTTATATAGTTATGGTAATGTAATTGTTGATACTGAGTTAATAAAAAATTGAGATGTAATTAAATTGGGAAGATGGGCAAAAAGGAAGTAGGTATCCTGGTGTCATTGTACCATGCGTTGTGCTTGTTAGGATTAGGTTTGCTGTGTATAAAATAAAAATGCAAAAGACGACAGGCTTAAATAAACTACAGATTTATATCCTCTCAGGTAAATGAAGTTGAGAACTAGACTGCTAAGTAGTCAGACCCAGACATATTTCAAATCACAGCTTTGTCATGCTAGTGTGTTACCTTCATCCTCATTGTCCAAAGTGGCTGCTGGAGCTCTTTCCATGACATTTGCAGTCCATGAAGCAGGAAAGAGGAAGGACAGAAAAAGAGGCTATTTATTTATTTTTATCCTCACCCAAGGAGGACATGCTTATTCATTTCAGGGATAGGGGAAGGGAGGGAGGGAGAGAGAGGGAGAAAAACATCCATGTGAGAGAGAAATATCAATCATCTGCCCCCTCACTTGTACACACCTGACCAGGGACTGAACCCACAACCCAAGCATGTGCTCTGATCAGGAACTGAAACCTCAGCCTTTCAGTTCATGGGATGGTGCTCCAAGCGACTGAACCACACGGGCCAGGGCACTTTTTCATCTTTTACATTTCATAATTCAATATAACACTCATACAGAAAAGTGCCATAGAGTGAGTATAGATCAATAAATTATCGTAAGGTAACTCACCTAAGTAGCCATAAACCAGGTCAAAGAATAGAATATTACCATCATCATAGACACCATTCTTATGTCCTCTTCCAATCCCCAAAACCTCCTCCTCCTCCTCTTCAAAGATAAACAAAATTCCAAGTTTACCATTACCAATGAGCTGTTTGCATTTTTCTAAATGTAAATATACAGTATTTATTCTTTTGTGTTTGGATTCTCTCATGCAACATTATTGGTTTGTGAACTAATGCCTGTTCTTTTAAGTAGCTACGTTTTATTCAAATACTTTAAAATGTCGTTTTTGTTCTTCTAGCTTTCATTGTTCCTGCTGAGAAGTAACCAGTAAAACTTACTGAAATTTTGAAGGTACTCTGTCTTTCTCCTTTTTGTCTTTTGATGTTGAGCAGGTTTGCTATGATATGCCTATGTCTGGTTTTCTTTAAATTTTTCTTGCTTGAGATTTGTAGTGATTCTCGAGCCTATGAACTGATATCTTTGATGAGTTTTGGAAACTATGAATCATTCTCTCTTCAAATATTGCTTCTGCCTCATCCCGTTCCTTCCTCTCTGCTGCTGCTCTGCTCTGCTCCGCTTCCTTCTCCCCACCTCCTCTCCCCACTTCGCTCTGTCCTCCTTCCTCTCCTCCGATTCCTCCATGCAGACGTAGGTCAGTGTATATGCCCTGTGGCTCTTAATACTTTTCCTCTTTCCATCGTTTTTCTCTATTCTTGATATTGTCTTCTGATGTGCCTTCTACTTTACTCATTTGTTCTTAAGCAATAAATAATATGTTACTAATCTATTGAGATCTTACTATCAGTTACTTTATTTTTTAGTGTTAGAATTTTTATTTTGGTTCTTTTTCATAGGGATTAGTTTTTGCTAAGATTCTCAATGTTGTCTTTTATTTATTTAAACATATTAGACATAGTTTATTTATGAATATAATCTGAAGATTAAGATGATGCTATCTTCTTCAAGAGAGAATTTATTGTTGCTTCTGGCTGGCAACTAGGGTTAATAGCAATCCTGGATCATGGCTTGAAGCTCAATCTCCTGTAATTTTCTGTAAACGTTGGTTTATTTCTGCTTCATCTTTTTGCTTAAACTATAGTTGCTCACAGCCCCAATCTAAAGTTTTAGTGGTTTACCAGGACTTCTCTCTTTAGAGGGTCTTGTACTCCAGCTTTTATGCATTTAGCCCAGTAAGTATCTCAAAAACTCTGCTCATCTTCTTAGCGAACTTTTCCGGAACATGCAAATGCCCCATTAAGTATAGCCCATTTGTTCCCCTAGAATCACCTGTTTCTCACTATTGTATCTTTTTACAGCTTGAGGTATTTTCCCAAGTTCAAGAAATGAATTGCTCCTCTTCCTGTGCCTTCAGCCCTAGTGGCACCAGTGGCTTCCTAGTTGTCCCTAACCCGAGGGACTCCTCCATGCCCTTTGTACTACTTCCTTTAACCATCCACAAGGTTTTGTAAACTCTCTCATCATTAAACACATCTCAGTTACATTTTTGGTGTGCCGTCTGTCTGTTGCCACACCCTGATGGAAACACACCCAGGGGAAAAAGGTAACCACAAGTGCCGCTGTGCTCACTGCTCTGGGTGTCCTGTATCCTCGCCCTATAATTTTTTCCTGCCTTATTAAAATTTTAATATTCAAACTTGTTTTATTTTTCAAAACATATGCATATTACTTAGCCTTTCTACTTGTTTTTAGTGGCAGTGCTATTGTGAATTACCTAGCCTATTATTCTGAGAGTGGAATTCCCCCAATGCCTGCATTTTAAGGAAACTATTCAGAAAGTTCACAGAATAATTTTTAGTTAGTCATGTGATTGGTCACATGGTCCCACCTGCAGGTGAGGGAGCCTGGGAAATGTAATATTTCACCTACATGGCGATGTGTTCAGGCTAAAATAGAAGTTCTGCTGCTCTGGAACAAAGCGAGACCGTTTATTGAGTACTTACTGCAAACTAGGCACTGTGTTCAGTGTTGGAGATAAAGCAACAAATAAAACACATATAGCTTAGAATGTAGTTTAATTGTTTATACTTTTATTATAGATCTCTTGTTTTTTAATTAAGCTTTTCCAGTTTCCTTAAAGCACTTAGTGGCAAACAGATAAAGGAATTATACTTCAAATATTGCCTTTCACAGAAGTTATTTCCTGTGATAACTATGATACATAAATGGTACTGGAGTTGTCTGGACATGCCACCCCTCAATAAAAGTTAGTTATGAGGAGGAGGAACAGGAAGGTTTCAGAGCCAGAAAACTATAATTAAATACTACACTCGAAAATATCACTGCACCCTAAGACACAAGGAGGCACAATCAACTGAAGAAGGATGATCAGGAGACCTGGATGCGAGTTCCAGTATTTGTCCTTTTCCTTGGGCAAGTGTGTCTCTCTGGATCTCTGTGTGCTAATTGATAAAGTGGGAAAATAAAATCAGGTCTTTCTATGTCACTTGAGGTTGTGTGGATTAAATAATATAGCACATGTGATCATTTTTTGAGTTATAAAATTACTACATATATTTTATTAAGAAATTCATCATGCCCAATGGCCCAGTTCATTATTAAATGCAACATGTGAGAACTATTTTTATTTTGCAGAATGCAAATACAAGGGATGTCTGAGACAGGCATACATTTCTTTTTGGGGAGGGAATGATGCTTAGGTGTTTGGAAATGATCTATGCTGGTGGATCTTCATCATCTCTCTCGTTTCCATAGCAACAAGCTCTGATGTAATAAGTGGATGGACTTGATAGTAAAATCAAAAATAGCTCCAGTATATGGTAATGGGAATTCATAATAGCTCTGGTATACGGTAATGGGAATTCATAGCAAAGTAAAAAAAAAAGTTTTCATTTAAATATTCTCTCTTCCATCTCTGTACTTAACATGAAATTCCTCTTTGAAAGTTATTTCTTACTGTGGCTCTTAAATTTTAAATACCTTCTATTCTTTTTTTCTCTCTATTAAGAAAAAAAGAATATTGTTGCAGAGTGAAATATTTTTAGAAAACCAAAATATAGCAGGCTTATAATTCCTGGCCAGCTTAAGAGGACATGGGGTGTCCTATGCCAGATAACAGTTTTAGGGCCTGGCCCTAAAAAGAGCGCAATAGCCAGTGGACCTCACTGCCCTCGAGTCTTTGGCTCCTAAGTTTGGAGTGCTGAGGAATGGAGGGTTTGCTGACCCAGACTGTGTTATATGTCCTTGTCTGTTTTAGTGTGTTCAGTATTTATTGATGTAAAGGGAATAATGATGATGGTAAACATTTATGTAGAGTTTACAACGTGCAGGCAATATTCTAGGAGATATGTGTGTGTGTGTGTGTGTGTGTTTCATCCATTTTATCATAACACTTTATAAAATAGGTCCTATTATTTTCCCCACTTTACAAGGAACAGAGGGTTTAAGTCACTTGCCTCACATCACACAGCTGGGAGTGTAAACTTCTATTTCCTTTTTTCTAACAGATGACAATTAATTCGGTTTGGTATCTGGAGAATCACCATCTAGGATTTGTAACAGGTCACACTGTAGTCATCAGAATGATGAAATGTTTAAGGCTTGAGTAGGCACAGAGGAAAGGGAATGAGAAATGTTTTTCCTGAAGAGGGTCAAGGAGGAAGGGAGATGCAGTGTATCTTTTTGTCCAGGCCAAATCTCTCCACTCTACTTTGCAACAGAATCGATAGCTACCACTTATAAAGTCCCTTTTATATGTGAAGCAATACATTGTACATTTTGTATATATTTCTCATTTACTTATCACAATAGCCCATTCCATAGGTGTTTTTTTCATTTTACAGATGATGAAGTGAAGACCGAAGGATTTTGAGTAAATGATAGAATGATGAAATTGTCCAATAATTTTTTATTCTTTCAACTGCGGCTTAGAAATTTTAAGTAAGTTTATAATGGTGTGTGGCCTAGGGTTGAAATCATAGACTGTTTAATGACAAAGCCTAGAAAGTTATCGAAAACAGTCAGTGAAATTACACAAATGCATGGGTGTTTCTGCCAAATTATTTTATTGAAGTAAATAGAGTGGGTGAGTATAGTTAAAAATTGATCATGTATCGCGCTTGTTGAGCAGATGCCATGGAATGATGACTTACTTTGCTCCTTGTGTATTTTGCTATATCAGAGTCTCAGAGTTCATCCTCAAAATAACGATATACCTATGTTTTATTTTAGTTTTATTCATTTATTTGAAAAATATTTCACACTGACTCTGATCGTACCCCTTACATCAATTAGATGTATCTCTATTACTTATTTTTAAGTTGCTCAAAGTTGAATAGGTGAGATAGTAAAAAAATAATAACAAGTGAACATGTAGGGTAAAACTCTCATTTGTGGGCTTTGGGGTGATTCGGGAAGAAATCTCAGACTGGAAGTAGTATCTGAGAAGAGATTTGAAGGATGCACTGAACTTTTCCAGGAGGTCTGGGTTGAGGGTGGGGGAGCTGCTTTCAACCAAAAGGAAAAGGATGTGATTTTAAGATATTATTGTGTGGAGAATTAAAAAAATAGAAAAATAGTGGTGCCCTGTCTAAAAATTGATCACTCCCATAAAACAAGTGATTTTTTAAAATTTTATATTAACATAATTAATTTAAAAATGTGTTTCTAATTTCTCAAAAGGATATGCACTTGCGAGACTTTTTATGGTAATATAGATCCATTGAGATGATTTCTCATTGTTTTCTATTTGTAAGTCTTAAAGACATTTATCTAATAAAGCTGTGTTTCACTAAGCATATTTCAGGATTGTTTGTCATATAAATTGCAAATGTATTTTGCTTGGGAGGGTACATTAAAGTGTATGGTTAAGTTGTAAATTGACTATTTGTGATGGATGATAAACTTGCCCGCCAACACTACTTGGCAAATTTAATTCATTCTTTCAAGACTCCGCTTAGACACTACTTCCTTTCTAATCTTCCTTTCCTAATAACTGAAGAATCTTTAGAAATATTATCTTTTATCACCTAATCAGTGAAAGTATGTGATAATATTATTTATTTCAGCTTGAGGAACATCATTTTCTAGGTGAGAAATGTGAAAACAAACTCTGTCCTTTCTGTTGATGCTTTCTTCACTCTTCACATGACCAGGTGCTATTCTGATTTGCTTTATTTCTTGCCCATTCCAATCTCTCATGTTGTCCCCCAAACTCTTCCACGTTCTCATGTCCCTTATCATTTAGGTTTTATTCCAAATTGCCTGTTTCATTGACAATCCTTTGTCTAGTCATAAATATGGAGATTCTCTTTTCTCTGATGCCCACTGTTTATGAATAGTGGGTTGATGGATAAATTCTTTTCCTGGCAGAGAACTTTCCCCAATGGTTCTTCTGCTATCAATTTCCTAATCCAATCACTTGACACAATTCAGTGCTCCTGCGGGTGTTCATTTGTTTGGGATCACAGACAATCCAAACCAAGGACACCACATAAAAGCCAGATGCCTTGGGAGCATGTGTGTGAGTGACTGGGCTAGAGGCAAACAAGTCTTAAGCATCAAAGAACCTTGAAATTTTTAACCAAAAAAGAATTTAGTGCTTACCTAGTTCAGTCCCTTCATTTTGCTAAAAAGCAAACCTAACTAACACAAGCCCAGGGCGGACAGAAACCTCCTGTAGAAAGAAGGGCAAAAGCTTGCTTGATCTTGATTTTCAGTACAGATACA
>PVJI01013640.1:0-47105 GCA_004026765.1 Micronycteris hirsuta
TCTTTGGAGAAGTGACTATCAGGTCCTTGGCCCATTTTTTAAATGATTATTTTTACTGTATTTTTTCCTATTACTATTTGTCCCCCTTATACCTCCTTCCCCCGCAATCACCACATTGTTGTCCATGTCCATTAGTCCTTTCTCCTTTTTTTGCTCGATCCATCCAACCTATGCCCATTTTTTTTAATAAAGATTTTTATTTATTTATTTTTTTAGAGAGAGGGGAAGGAGAAAGAGAGGGAGAGAAACAGCAATGTGTGGTTGCCTCTCACATGGCCCTCACTGGGGACCTGGCCCGCAACCCAGGCATGTGCCCCGACTGGGAATCGAACCGAGACCACTTGGTTTGCAGCCCGTGCTCAATCCACTGAGCTACACCAGCTGGGCAACCTATGCCCATTTTTTTTTGTGTTCAGATATTACATTATTTATATTTTTTAAATTCTGAAAATTAAAAAAAATTATTTTTTCCATTACCATTTAGTCCCCTTAAAACCCCCTTCCCCTACATCACCACACCATTGTCTATGTCCATGATTCCTTTTTCCTTTTTGCTCAATCCCTCCACCCCTACCCTCCCCACCCTCCACTAGCTATCATCCTGCTCTCTATCTATGAGTCTGTCTCTATTTTGCTTGTTAGTTCAGTTTGTTCATTAGAGTCCACATATGAGCAAAATCATATGGTATTTGTCTTTCTCTGACTGGCTTATTTCACTTAGCATGATGCTCTCCAGGTCCATCCATACTGTTGCGAAGAGTAAAATTTTCTTCTTTTCTGTGGCCAAGTAGTATTCCATTGTGTAAATGTCCAATAATTGTTTTATCCACTTATCTATTGATGGACACTTGGGCTGCTTACATATCTTGGAGATTATAAATAACACTGCAATGAACATAGGGTTGTTTATGTTCTTCTGAATTAGTGTTTTGGGTTCCTTTGGATATATTCCCAAAAGTGGAATTTCTGGGTCAAAAGAAAGATCCATTTTTAATTCTTTGAATTAACTCCATACTGCTTTCCACAGTGGCTGCACCAATCTGCATTCCCACCAACAGTGCAAAAGTGTTTCCCTTTCTCCACATCCTCACCAACACTTGTTTGTTTATTTATTGTTCATAGCCATTCTGACAGGTGTGAGAGATATCTCAGTGTGGTTTTAACTTGCATTTCTCTGATGGTTAGTGACATTGAGCATCTTTTCATGTCTATTGGCCATCTGTATGTCATCTTTGGAGAGTTGTCTATTCTGGTCCTTTGCTCATTTTTTAATTTTTTTTTTGGTGTTGAGTATAAATTTATAAAGAATTGTATAAATTCTTTATAAATTTTGGATATTAACCCTTATCAGATGTATTGGAAAATATGTTCTCTCATTCTGTGGGTTGTCTTTTTATTTTGCTGATATTTTCCTTTGCTGTGCAAAACTTTTTAGTTTGGTGTAGTCACCATTTGTTTATTTTTCTTCTTTCGTTCCCCTTGTCTGGGAGATATATCTGATAAAATAGTATGACTATTACTGCCTATGTTTTTTTCTAGGATTTTTATGGTTTTGTGTTGGGGACCAGTCTGTGTGTGGTTTCGGAAATTGCAGCCCCTCAAGAGCAGGGTCTGAAAGGGGCTAGTAAGTCTCCCTGGAAAACCAGGTAATGCAGGTGGCAGACATGACCTGATTCTAAAATCAAGGGTTCCCATGGGAATCAGGCCTGATAAATACATTGCATCCTTTGAAGCTTACTCTGCTTTGTTTTGTATAGCCCTGGTGATATAAACTGGATGTTTAAGTTCAAGACATAAGGTAAACTCATCTCATGAAACATGTCTTAAAGACCCCCTGGAGTCAGCATGACTAACAGACCCTGACCTATGACGAATCTCTGTGTTTCTTCAATTGTTATCTATAGATTATACTTGTTTTTGTATGACTATAGCCTTTTGACATTGATTAATGAGCTATGCAGGTATGCTGTATACACTTACACATATCATTCCCAATAAAGGCCATTTGGGAGAAGGGCTTGGGGTGTTCCCCACTAGAGGGAATCACCACTCTCTTTCCCACTGGAACAACAAGATTGTGTCCAGGATGACTTATTTCTCATCCACAGTGGATAGGAGGAATTCTGCTGGATGGAATTCCTCCCACAGTTTTGAGTCTGACATTACGTTTTTAATCCATTTGAAGTTTATGATTGTACATGATGTAAGTTGATGGTCTAGTTTCATTTTTTTGCATGTATCTAATTTTCTCAACAATGTCTATTGAATAGGCTGTCTTTACCCCATTGCATGTTCTTGCCTCTCTTGTCAAATATTAATTGACCATATAGGTGTGGGCTTATTTGTGGGCTCTCTGTTCTGTTTCATTGATCTATATGCTTGTTCTGTGCCAATAATATGCTGTTTTGATTACTATGGCTTGTAGTATAGTTTGATATCAGGTTTTGTGATACCTCCAACTTTGTTCTTCTTTCTCAAGAACATACAAAAACAGCTGAGGCTAGTTGGGGTCTTTTGTGGTTCCATATACATTTTTGGGATATTTGTTTTAGACCTGTGAGATATGCCATTGGTAATTTGATAGAAATTGCATTGAATCTGTAGATTTCTTTTGGTAGTATGGACATCTTAATGATTTTAATTATTTTTTATCCATGAACATGGTATATGCATCCACTTATTTGTATCTTCCTCAGTTTCTCCAGTATTTTATAATTTTTTAGTACAGGTATTTTATCTCCTTGTTTAAATTTATTCCTAGGTATGTAGTTATTTTGTTGCAATAGTAAATGAAATTGTTTTCTTAATTTCTCTGATAATTCATTATTATTGTATAAAAATACCATCAATTTCTTAATATTTATTTTGTGTCCTTTGCCAAATTTATTTATTAGAGCTGGTTGTTTTTTGGTGCAGTCTTTAGGGTTTTCTATATATAATATCATGCCATCTGTGAATAATGACAGCTTTACTTCTTCCTTTCCAATTTGGATGCCTTTTATTTCTTCTTTTCTGATTTCTGTGGCTAGTACTTGCAGTACTACGTTGAATAAGAGTGGTGAAAGTGGGCATCCTGTCTTGTCCCTGATCTTAAGAAAAATACTTTTAGTTTTTGCTCATTGAGTATGATGTTGGCTGTGGGTCTATCATATGTGGACTTTATTATGTTGAGATCTGATCCCTTTATTCCCACATTGCTGTTTTTTTAAAAATCACAAATGGGTGTTGGATTTAATCAAATTCTTTTCTGCATCTATTAATATGATCATGTGATTTTTATCCTTCATTTTGTTTATGTAATGTATTATGTATATTGATTTGAAAATATTGTACTGACCTTGCACCCCCAGAATAAATCCCAGTTTATCATTGTGTATGATTTTTTAAAATGTATTAATGGATTAGGTTTGCTAATATTTTGTTGAGGGTTTTTGCATCTATGTTCATCAGGGATATTGGCCTATAATTTTCTTTCATTGTAGCGTCTTTTCTGGTTTTGGAATTAGGATAATGATGGCCTTATACAATGAGTTGGAAGTCTTCCCTCCTCTTGAATTTTTTGGGAATAGTTTGAGAAGGAGAGGTGTTAGTTCTTTGAATGTTTGATAAAGTTTGCCTATGAATCCATCTGTTCCAGGACTTTTGTTTGCTGCTATTTTTTGATTACTGTCTCAATATCAATAGGTGTTATCAGTCTATTCAGGTTTTCTCATTTTTCCTGATAAGCTTTCAGAAGTTCACGTTTCTAGGGATTTATCTACCTTGCCTAGGTTGTTCAATTTTTTCACATATATAACTATTATATTTGGCATATATGAACTTATTCTTAGTTCATAAGAGTATTTTCTTTCTTTTTTAAAAAATATATTTTATTGATTATTCTATTACAGTTTTCCCCATTTTCCCCTTCTATCCCCCCTCTGTCCTGCCCCCCCAACCGATGAGCATTCCTCTGCCCCTTAGTTCATGTCCATGGGTTGTACATATATGTTCTTTGTGTTCTCTGTTTCCTATACCATTTTTGACCTCTTCCCATCTATTTAATGCCTACCAATTATGCTTCTTCCTCCCTTCCCCCTCCCCACTGAAATCCCTCCATGTGATGTCCATTTCTCTGATTCTGTTCCTGCTCTGGTTGTTTGCTTAGTTTTTGTTTTTGTTGTCTTTCTTTTCTTTTAGGTTCATTTGTTGATAGTTGTGAGTTTGTTGTCATTTTACTGTTCATATTTTTTATCTTCTTTTTCTTAGATAAGTCCCTTTATTATTTCATATAATAATGGCTTGGTGATGATGAACTCCTTTAACTTTACCTTATCTGGGAAGCACTTTATCTGCCCTTCCATTCTAAATGAAAGCTTTGCTGGATAGAGTATTCTTGAATATAGGTCCTTGTCTTGCATGATTTCAACTACTTCTTTCATGGGACTAAAAGTTGTTAATTTTTCAGTTAGTTCAGCATTTTATTTGTTGTTAAGTTGGAGTGATGAAGTTGGACTAGAATATGGAAATCCTGGGATATTACCTTTGAGCTCTAAACTTCCAAGACTTCTTACTTCATAAAACTGAGGATAAGATTTTAATGGAGAAATTCTGGCCCAAAAATTATTTGAAAATCATAGTATAATAAAGCTTTCCTTTCATTTAATTAAAGGAAAAATAGCTTCATAAAAAGTTAGTTTAGTAAACTAAAAAGAAACAAACAAAAAAGAGTAATAGCCTACAACTTAAAGCTATTGCTGTAGAATACTCATTTCTTTGGGACTAGGCAAGACACTTCCCAAGTAAGGGATATAGACAGTGCGATTAAAAGGAGTGAGACTGATTTCTGCATGTGGTTGAGAGTTTAGATTTCTTATTTAAATTAACTTTCATGCACAGTGGGATTAGTGAATTAGGTATGGCTTGTAGAGAAATTGTAGCTCTATTTTTTCTATTATCCATAGTATATGCTGATTTAAGGGTTTCTTTAAAGTGAATGTAGAGGGTCTGTGTGTGTGTGTAAGAGAGAGAAAGAGGGGGGGAGAGATTGAAAGAGTACAACACCCCCAAATGAAAATATGAAAGCTCATTTTCCCATAAATTTCTCTAAAATTGCAAAATCAAAACTGAAAGAAATCAAAGGGGGAAGTCCTCAACCTCAGTGGAAAACTGTTGGTGACCAACACATTTTTCTCTCTTCCACAGGCTACAGCTCTACTCCTAAAAACTGCTCTGTAGAAACTGCCCACTAAATAGGGTCATGGAAACATGCAGGTAAGATCTAAGTGCAGAAATTTGCTCTGGGCTGCTGGCTCAGTTGGTTAGAGTGTTGTCCCGTACACCAAAAGGTTGCAGGTTGGATCCCCAGTTGGGGCAGGTACAGAGGCAACCGATTGATGTTTCTCTCACTTTCTCTATCAAGAAAATGAACAAACAAACAAACAAACAAAAAACAAACAAACATATCCTTGGGTGAGAATTAAAAAAAAAAGACCAAAGTGCAGAAATTATATTTACAAAGGAATCCAACCACTTACACTGGCAATTATTCTCTAGTGTAGATTCAGGGCCTTAAAAATACTGATGTTAATTAAAAAGCAAACTTTACTAAATAAAAAAGTCAATTAATAAAACTTGCTTTAAAGAAGTTACAATACAGCAAATAAGAAATTAAACATTTAAAATTTCAATTGCTTATCCTTCATATTTTATTTTATTTTATTTATTTTAAAGATTTTATTTATTTATTTTTAGAGAGAGGAGAAGGGAGGGAGAAAGTGAGGGAGAAACAGCAATGTATGGTTGCCTCTCACATGTTCCCCACTGGGGACCCGGCCCGCAACCCAGGCATGTGCCCTGACTGGGAATCGAACTGGGACCCTTTGGTTCCCAGCCCGCGCTCAATCCATTGAGCTACACCAACCAGGGCCATCACATTTTAAAATAATGTTCATTCTCTATAAGCGCTATACTGCTGGAGGAAAGAATCTCTCTTAAGTTTAATTATATGGAATATCTAGGAAGAAATCAAGAATATCTCATACACATTTGGTGACAATGAGATACTTTAAAATGTTGGTGGGAAAGCAAGGTTTATATAACTCTACAAGGCAGCAGATGCTTTAAAATGTGGGGCCCAATTTAATGAGAACGCTAATGCTGCCAGAAGTATAGTGTTCCTTTTATCTAACTTAAAAATAAATGTAAAATGTAAGTCTTAAATAAAATGTTCTAATCAAAGCTATTTTTAATCTCCAAAATTCAACATTAACAGTTATAAAAACATTAAAAGATCGATCTGTCAAGCAATTATGATTTTCTGACAGGTGCGTGGGGACATTTCCTCATTGTCCACACAGCGCCTTGTCATAGAGCTGACCATCTGATCTGGGGCACTAGATTAAGCAGTGGCTTTGCTGGTTTGTGGTTTGATATTTATCAAATATATTTCTTGTTTTCTCTCCACTTACATTTCTTATTTCACATACCATATGTAATATATTTATTCAGTGTTCCTTGTGGAGGACAAGCACTTTTTTTCATCTGTGGTTTTGTTACCTCTGTGTTTGACAAGACAATTTTCTTGGTTTCTTCCTGTTTATTAGTATCACTATCATCGAGGATCTGAAATTAAACAGAGAAATCTTTTAAGAAATACAAATTCCATGTAATTTTATGAGTGTATGAAACCACCAAATCTCATAACTAAACTCACGTAATTACTGTTGACATGGAGAATCACACACACAAAAGTCTCTTCATGCTCCAAATCAATATGTGTTGTTGACATAGAGACCTCGTAGCTGTGCATTTTGCAGGGCACCTTGACTTCAGTTCCCACCATTTTCATTTGTGATTTATGCATACTGAATAAGTGAGCCCACAGTGTGGGTAGAGTAGTTAAGTGTCCCTCCCCAATATAACTCCCAAAGATTATTCAGGAAAACTTTCATGGAATGAAAACACAACTAAATTGGAAAGGAGGTAAAATATAATTTAACATGGACTCATTTCATTTGAAAAATTATGTAACTGAAAGAAAAATGAGAAAAACAGATCAAGCTTTCAGAAGGTCAAGGTTCATGCTTCCCATATTATTAAAAGACAACATATTTAGATAGCTCAGGGTTGTGCTTCAATCTTCCAGACTTTTAATGGTAGTTACTCTAATTATGAAACTGCTGATTTTGGGGAAAAACAGTTTGTGAAAATATTGAGAAGCTTTTCTCAAGGTAAAAAACAAAATTTAAAAAATCAAAAAACAAAATGGAGTAGAGTTAACCCTGGAAGAGAAATCTTCAAATATGCCTCAAAGTCATCGTGGGGGGTGTGTGTGAATGTACGTGTGCCCACACAAGCCAGCACTTGGAGTGTATTGATAACATAATACTTTGAGTGCAGGGGAGAGAGAATGTCACATTGTCACAGAAATGGTAACGAAGGCTAGAGAGCAGGGACTCAGTAAGGAGAGAGAGAGGAAACACTCAGTGACTGGGGAACAGAGGCGCCACAGCAGCTAATGTAAACAAGTTACGTAGCTCTTTAAGATCCAAGTTCTTTGAACCTAATCATGGTTAATCTGTTGGAGTCCTCACATAAAGACCTTTTTTAGAAAGATTGTCACTATACAAAAGGGCCAAGGTAAAGACACAAAGGCGAACTTTAAGTAGGGTGCGTGAAAGTTCATATACAGCAAAACCATATTACTTTGTTTTATTATTGCAGAATTTATGATAAATTGACACAGAATAAGATGAAGTCTTTAGAGATAAAAATAGTAACTGGAATCAGTGGTGAATACTTTAAATATTTAGGAGAACTTTTTGGCCCTTAAGAACTATAGAAATCTCTATTTAAAAAAATAGAAAACTTAAAATTCTAATATAAGCAATTATTATTTAGTAAAACTACATCAACAAAAGGTCTGCTGACTATATAGTGGCAAAAAGAAAACTTGGGTCTCTTCAAATACAGGGTAAAGCAAACATAGTTTTACAGTTCATATGGAAAACACAACAATTAATAAATAATACAAGAATAAACTCTGTTTCATGTACCCACAACTACAAAACTATTTTTATCCCACGTGTTTATAGTATATTTTATTGCTGTTCAGTTACAGTTGTTCCCAGTTTTCTCCCGTTACTCTCCCCTGCCCTCCCCTCCCCCCACCTCCCACACTCAATCCCACCCCCCACCCCGCTGTCCTTGTCCATGGGTCCTTTATACATGTTCCCTGACTTGACCCCTCCCCTTCTTTCCTCATTATCTCCCTCCCCCCTCCCCTCTGGTTACTGTCAGTTTGTTCTTTATTTCCACATTCCTGGTTCTGTTTTGCTAGCTGATTACGGTACATTTTAATTAGTTTAGATTTATCTTTACCTTTTTGTAGTCTAAATTACCTAGTTTTACCTGGACATGGCAAGAAATAACAAGCTACATTTCCATTATTCCTAAAATATACCCTCTTAATCTCCAAAATAATCTGTAGTCATCCCTCTCCACCTTTTTATTCCTTTTGCTCATTTCTGAGGACCTAATAAAACTAGCTACTTTAAAATGACCACTTCTCATTTTTTAACCAGACATATAAAAGACACCTAATGAATAAACTTTAGAAATAAATTTTAATATCAGGTTGATTTTCATACCATATATTACAGTATAGTTTTAAGTTCTTACCTCAGGTGTTACAGGTGATTGGATATTTTTATCCTTTGAATGTTCATTTTCTGGTTCTGTGGTATACATGCTAATATTTAAAAGAAAAATTATTTGAAAGAAAAAAGAGGACTATAAATCCATCAGAGAACAAACATGGTTAAGTGGGATTAATTTCTTAATGATTTTTTAAATCATAAATTTGTATTATAGTAAAGTCACATATCTTTATAGTTGAAACAGTTCCAATATTCATTTTAAAGTTACTAACCAAAGTGATGTGCATAAGTTTTTAAAAAGCATTATCACGCAGAAATGTACTACTTCTTAATAGTTCATATGGCTGAGCATTGTTTTCTGTTTGTTTTATTTTTTGTTTTTTAAAAATATATCTTATTGATCATGCTATATTACAGTTGTCCTGGTTTTTTCCCCTTTGCCCCCCTCCACCTGGTACCCCCATTCTTTCCAGCAATCCCCCCATCACAGTTCATGTCCATGGGTCATGCCTACAAGTTCTTTGGTTACTCCATTTCCTGTACTGTTCTCCCCGCCCCGCCAAACTGTTCTTAATATCCCCTATTTTGTACCTGCCAATTTGTGTTTCTTAATCCTGAAGGAAATGTGGGGACCTTTTCCTTCATTCTCTCCCTTTCCCCTCCCACCTGATAACTCTCAAAATGACCTCCATACCTATAATTCTGTTCCTGTTCTAGTAGTTTGCTTAGTTTGTTATTTGGATTCAAGTATTGGTAATTGTAAATTTATTGCCATTTTAATGTTCATCGTTTTGATCTTCTCTTTCTTATATAATTCCCTTTAGCATTTCATATAATAATGGCTTGGTGATGATGAACTCCTTTAGCTTTACCTTGTCTGGGAAGCACTTTATCTGCCCTTCGATTCTAAATGATAGCTTTGCCAGATAGAGTAATCTAGGTTGTAGGTCCTTGCTTTTCAATACTTTGAATACTTCTTGCCACTCCCTTCTTGCCTGCAAAGTTTCTTTTGAGAAATCAGCTGACAGTCTTATGGAAACTTTTTTGTAGCTAATTGTATGCTTTTCCCTTGCTGCTTTTAAGATTCTCTTTTATCTTTAAACTTTGCCATTTTAATTACGATGTGTCTTGGTGTGGTCCTCTTTATGTTCATCTTGTTTGGGACTCTCTGAGCTTCCCGGACTTGCATGTCTATTTCCTTCACCACATTAGGGAAATTTTCTTTCATTATTTTGTCAAATGAGTTTTCAATTTCTTGCTCTTCCTCTTCTCCTTCTGGCACCCTTATTTTTGGCTATTGATACGTTTAAAGATGTCCCAGAGGTTCCTTAGCTTATCCTCGTTTTTTTTAATTCTTTTTTATTCCTGCTGTTCTGATTACTTTTTTCTTTCTTGTGTTTCAAATTCTTGATTTGATTCTTGGCTTCATCCCCTCCACTGTTGGTTGCCTGTAGATTTTTTTTCTTTTTTAAAGTATATTTTATGGTTATGCTATTACAGTTGTCCCAACTTTTTTCTCTTTGTTATCCCCTTTCCACCCTGTACCCTCCTACCCTTCAGTATTCCCTCCCCCCTTACTGCATGT
This sequence comes from Micronycteris hirsuta, assembly GCA_004026765.1. Taxonomy (NCBI): domain Eukaryota; kingdom Metazoa; phylum Chordata; class Mammalia; order Chiroptera; family Phyllostomidae; genus Micronycteris; species Micronycteris hirsuta. The sequence continues at coordinate 10,225 of PVJI01013640.1, forward strand.
CCATGGGTTGTACATGTAGGTTCTTCGGTTTCTCTATTTCCTATACTATTCTTAACCTCCCCCTGTCTTTTTTATGCCTACCCATTATGCTTCTTATTCCCTGTACCTATCCCTCTCCCCTTTCCCACTGATAACCCTCCATGTGATTGCTATTTCTGTGATCCTGTTTCTGTTCTCGTTGTTCACTTACTTTTTGTTTCTGTTTTTTAGGTTCAGAGGTTGATAGTTGTGAGTTTGTTATCATTTTACTGTTAATAGTTTTTGATCTTCATCTATTTCTTAGATAAGTCCTGTCAGCATTTCATATAATAAGGGCTTGGTGATGATGAACTCCTTTAACTTGACCTTATCTGGGAAGCACATTATTAGCCCTTCCATTCTAAAAGATAGTTTTGCTGGATAGAGTAATCTCGGATGCAGGTCCTTGCCTTTCATGACTTTGAATACTTCTTTCCAGCCCCTTCTTGCCTGTAAGGTTTCTTTTGAGAAATCAGCTGATAGTCTTATGGGCACTCCTTTGTAGGTAACTCTTTCCTTTCCTCTTGCTGTTTTTAAGATTCTCTCTTTGTCTTTAATCTTGGGTAATGTAATTATGATGTACCTTGGTGTGTGCTTTCTTGAGTCCAACTTCTTTGGGACTGTCTGAGCTTCCTGGACTTCCTGGAAGTCTGTTTCCTTTGCCAGGTTGGGGAAGTTCTCCTTCATTATTTTTTCAAATAAGTTTTCAGTTTCTTGCTGTTTCTCTTCTCCTTCTGGCTCCCCTAAGATTCAGATGTTGGGACATTTAAAGTTGTCCCAGAGGTTCCTAAGCCTCTCATTTTTTTGAATTCTTGTTTATTCATTATGTTCTGGTGGGATGTTTATTTCTTCCTTTTGCTCCAAATCATTGATTTGAGTCCCAGTTTTGTCCCTTCACTGTTGGTTCCCTGTACATTTTCCTTTATTTCACTTGGTTTAGCCTTCATTTCTTCCTTCATTTTGTGACTGAAATCAATGAATTCTGTGAACATCTTGATTACCAGTGTTTTGAACTCTGCATCAGGTAGGTTGTCTATCTCCTCATCGCTTAGATTTTTTTCTGGAGTTTTGATCTTGTTCTTTCATTTGGGCCATATTTCTTTGTCTTGGCACACCTGTTATGTTGTAAGGGGCAGAGCCCTAGGTATTCGTCAAGGTGGGGTAACCCATGTCACTGCATTGTGGTGCAGTATGTGTGGGAGGGGTCGGAGAGGAGAGGGTACAATGCCACTTGCTTGGCTCTTAGCCAGTGTTCAGTCACTTCCCCCACTACCCACAAGGAAACCAGGCCCTTTCAGGTGCTCATTCCCAGGCAGGTGGGTTTGAGTACATTTTAGGACCCTGTGAGTCTCTCCAAAGAACTCTCCTGTGAGGCTGGGAGTTTCCCTTGCCTTCAAAATCTCTCCAGGATTTTACCGCTAGGGGTCTTTAGTCTTTAGTTTCCAGGTCAGCCAGAACCAGCCTCACCCTCATGGTCCATTGCCTTGCCCTGTGTCCTCTCTGTCCTGGCTGCCTGTCTCTGCCCCTCCTACAGGTCTGGATGAATGTTTAACTCCTTGGTTGTCAGAATTCCATGCAGTTTGATTTTCTGGCAGTTCTGGTTGTTTATTGTTTTTAAATTGGTTGTTATCCTTCTATTGGTTGTGCAAGGAAGCAAAACATTTTTACCTACACCTTGGCCAGAACTCCTTATATTTTTCTTTATTTCACTTAATGCAACCTTCATTTCTGCCTTGATCTTTTTTATGCCATTGAAGTGCCCAATGAGTTCCTCGAGCATCCTGATAACCAGTGTTTTGAACTGTGCATCTGATAGGTTGCTTATCTCCATTTTGTTTAATTCTCTTATTGGAGTTTTATTCTGTTTTTTCATTTGGGCCACATTTCTTTGTTTCCTCATTTTGACAGCCTCCCTGTATTTGTTTCTGTATTAGGTAGAATTTCTTTAACTCCCTGTGTTAGTAGCATGGCCTATTGTATTAAAGTGCACCTGTATTTTGTATGGGTCAGAGCCTTAGGTAATCACCTGGGCCAGGAAAGCTGTTGTTCTGTGTGTGGGGGAGGGATTGGAGAGGAGACAATGCTGCTGCCTGACCTCTGGAGTGTTACCCAGGAGGAAGCTCTCTCCTGGCACTCGACCCATTGCCAGTTGCTTCACTTACTCCCCGTTTGCCACTGGTGCCCTTCCAGCTGTTGCCCTTGTACTGAAACCCAGAGGGGGCGGGTCTGTGTGAGTCCTAAGCCCACTGCGGGCCCATTAAGAGGAGTCTCTTAAGAATTTCTTCTGCCAACCCAACCCTTGTCTCCCTAGTGTTGGAACCCTAGGCTAGGCGGTCTCGTCTGGGGCTGGTATCCCTCACTCCTGAGGTATCCCTCCTAATTTTCATCCACCAGACATCGATATGGGACCGCCTGTTCTGTATCTTTGCACCTCTCCACCTCTCTGTGCCTCTCCACGCCTCTCTGCATCTTTGCCCCTCCTACCTGCTGGATGAATGTGGCTTCTTTAAATCCTTGGTTGTCGGACTTCCGTGCATCTCAATTTTCTGACAATTCTGAGTGATATTTGTTTTGCAGTTTGGTTGTATTTTTTTCTATATGTGTGAGAAGATGAGCAGTGTTCAACTACACCTCCATCTTGACTGCAGTCTTGCTGGGCATCTTAAAAGCATATATTAGAGAACTCAGCTCTTTATTTCATGCTTGATGTAATTTCCACCATTGATATTTACACTATCTTCAGTCACACTCCTGCATAAGAGACTCCAAGAAAATTGAAAATGAAACATGATCAACTACATTAATACCTACATCTATAAGTTACTGATACATGCTGTCTTTATACATGATCCATTTGAAAGGTCTGTAAGGCCAACATTTACAAAAATAAATGTTTTACTTTGAATAAAAATGAACTAGAAAAAAAGAATGAACTAGAACCATATCAAGAGAAGAATAAGGTCTGGACATTTTTATTTTAAAATATCTATTGTTTCTATCGTCTCTGGGATCCTTGCTGCCTTTGAGTGTAGGGAGAGTATATTTGCCTTAAAAATATCTTTCAATTCTTGACTTAGTGTTGAGGAGAAAAGTTAAAGATTTTAAGTTTTAACCTTTAGGTATTTGATAAGACCAACTCCCCTAGTGTTTTAAGTATCTGTATATTTTTTAAAGGCAGGCAACTTTAAAAACAAAAAAATTTAATGAAAAGGAACATCAACATTTGAGTATCAACCACGTTAGGTACTTTACACATACTGTCTCATTTTAATGAAGTAAAATATTAGTATGTAAAATCCTAAAGTGATGAACTTAATTTACCACAATCAACAGAAAATAATTTTTATTTAAATTTTATTTAAATTTGATGAAAATATTAGATGTCTAAGTCCTTTAGGGTAAAATTCCATTTTAGTTGAAGAAAATATCACAATTATTACCTTGTCATTAGAATGACTACCTGTCATTGGCTGTTGGACCAGAGTTAAGTGTTAGTTAGCTCTGTGAACATGGAGGGTGGGTGACTCACCCACGCTGTGTCAAGTTCTCGAAGGACAGGTGGAAGGTTACTACCATTAGAAAATCTGAGGTCAGGGCACAAAGTTCATCCACTCAGTTTTTGAATGTCTACTCCTTCTGGGTTCTGAAGATAAAACAGAAAACAAAAGAAACAGATTTCTGCTTTAATGGAGCCTATATTCTTGTTGGGGTAAGGGAAAGACAAACAATATTTTCAGATTGTGATTAAATACTGAAGAAAATAAAATAGGATGACGTTACAGTGATTAAGGCAACAACTGAACCGCAATCTTAATGAAGAGAAACTGTGAGTCATAACTAGGCAGATGGGTTATAATTGGGCAAATATAACACCAAGAATCATACAAACAGAGACATCAAGAAACCAGGCAGAATAGTTTAAGATTTACAATTATGTCATGATTAGGATAGCAGGACTTGGAATACAGGTAAGCACACCATGCATTAGAGCTTCAAAACCTAGATAAGGAGTCTGAATAATAAATGTATAGGTGCTTAGCAGCTATAAAAAAAAAAGGCTCAATACTGTATCTGACAATATTTGTGCCTGACAATTATTCAATACTCTCTTCACCTATTTGCCAAGAGTGGAACTGGTAGGTGGTATGCATAGTAACTAAAAGCGAGGACTTTGGAGTTGAGATAAAAACATATTTCACTCTCCTCATTATCTTTTAATAACTGTGGGAAGTGATTTATCTCCATACACCTCAATTTTCTTATCTATGAAATAATGATATGCTAGTACTTAATTTATTGGTGATAGTGAGGATTAAACAACAGCTGACACAGGTGAACTATGGTGAGCACTTAACATGAATCGCCTCACTAGAATTACAATTCTGAGTTATTTATGATTATTATCATCATTTTACAGATGTTGAAACTGAGACAGAAGAAGATTAAACTAATTTTGCTGAAGTCACACATTTAGCAAGTGGCGTAGCTAGAATTTGAACCAAGTACTCTTAAATATTATTCATATCCTTTCAACCTTTGTATCTTATTTTTCCTTTTAGTTATTCTGGTGATACTGCATTGTGAATTGAGATTGCAGTTTCTTGATGACTAACATATTTTCATATATTTATTGGCCATTTGAGTATCTTCTTTAGTAAAGCATTTATTCAAATCTCTTGCCCATTTAAAAAAAATGGAAGTAACTTCCAGATAAGATGGAGGCATAGGTAGATATGCTTTGCCTCCTCCTACAACTGAAAGGAGGATAACAACCTATTTAAAAACAAAAACAACCTGAACTGTCAGAAGATCGAACCGTATGGAAGTCTGACAACCAAAGAGTTAAAGAAGAAACATTCATCCAGACAGATAGGAGGGGTGGAGATGGGCAGCAGAGCGGCAGAGTGTACATGCAGTGAGGCAGTGGCTGGCAGACTGGGTGGTGCCACATTTGCTTGCAGATAAAAACCAGGGAGAACAACTAGGGAGTGAACAATCCTAGCCCAGGATAGACCACACAGCCCAGGGTTCCAGTGTCGGGGAAAATAAAGCCTCATAGCCTCTGGCTGTAAACACTTGTGGTGATTGCAGTGGTGGAAAAAACTGCCAGTCTCTCAGGAGAGTCTGTTTGAGGGGCCCATTGGGTCCTAGAACATTCACAAGCCCACCCACTTGGGGAATCAGTACAAAGACAGCCATTGGAAGGGTACCAGGTGCTTTCGGGAAGTTGTGGAAGTGACTGAAAGAGGGATGAGAGCTAAGCAAGTGACATTGTTCCCTCTCTGACCCCTCCCCCACATACAGCACCAAAAAGCAGTGACATTGGTTACCCAGCCCTGACGAATACCTAAGGCTCCATACCTTACAACGTAACAGGTGTGCCGAGACAAAGAAATATGGCTCAAATGAAAGAACAGATCAAAACTCCAGAAAAGAACTAACCATTGAGGAAATAGACAATCTATCAGATGCAGAGTTCAAAACACTGGTAATTAGGATGCTCAGAGAAATGATTGAGTACAGTTACAAAATGAAGGAAGAAATGAAGGTTATAGAAAGTGAAATAAAGAAAAATATACAGGGAACCAACAGTGAAGGGAAGGAAACCAGGACTCAAACAATGATTTGGAGCAAAAGGAAGAAGTGGACATTCAACTGGACCAGAATGGATAAACAGGAATTCAAAACAATGAGGAGAGGCTTAGGAACCTCTGGGACAACTTAAAATGTTCTAACATCTGAATTACAGGGGTGCCAGAAGGAGAAGTGGAAGAGCAAGATATTGAAAACTTATTTGAACAAATAATGAAGGAGAACTTCCCCAATCTGGTGAAGGAACTAGACCTACAAGTCCAGGAAGCACAGAGTCCCAAACAAGATGAACACAAAGAGGACCACACAAAAACACACCATAATTAAAATGGCAAAGGTTAAAAATAAGGAGAGAATCTTAAAAGCAGCAAGAGGAAAGAAGAGAGTTACCTGCAAAGGAGTTCCCATAAGACTGTCAGCTGATTTCTCAAAAGAAACTTTTCAGGCTAGAAAGGACAAGCAAGAAGTATTCAAAGTATTGAAAAGCAAGGACCTACAACCTATATTACTCTTTCCAGCAAAGCTATTATTTAGAATGGAAGGGCAAATAAAGTGCTTCCCAGACAAGGTAAAGTTAAAGGAGTTCATCATCACCAAGACCTTATTATATGAAATGTTAAAGGGAATTATCTAAGAAAAAGAAGATAAAAAAATATGAAAGTAAAATGATAACAAACTCACAACTATCAACCACTGAACCTAAAAAAAAAAAAAACAAAAACAAACTAAGCAAACAGCTAGAACAGGAACAAAAATTATAGAAATGGAGATCTCATGGAGGGCTATCAGTGGGGAGGGGAAGGAGCGAGATGGGGAAAAGGTACAGGCAATAAGAAGCATAAATGGTAGGTACAAAATAGACAGGGAGAGGTTAAGAATAGTATAGGAAATGGAGAAGCCAAAGAACTTATATGTATGATCCATGGCCATGAACTATAACATAAATCATGTCGGATTAGGGACCATCATATTGTCTCACTTTAACTGGATTATCTCTGAAAAGACCCTCTCTCCACATAAGGTCACATTCTAAGGTACTACAGGTTAGGGTTAAACTCAAATTTTATTTTTCTCCTAATAACTCATTTTAAGGGTTCAATTTCTTGATAGAAAAACATCTTGTCAACAGCTCTGTGAAACTATTTGAAATAAATTTGATATAAACAAAATTTGAAACAAAATTTCAAAACAAATTTGAAATAAATTTGATATAAACAAAAGCCTACCTGTATAATGCAGAAGTAACAGCAGTACTCCAGGTATTTAAGGGTTACAGTGACTGTATCTTGTGAGGTGTCCTCTTACTAGATGTCTGGATAGCTAGCACAACAGAAAGAATGGGGACTTTAAAGTCAGAAATAAACTAGTTGTATGATCTTGGGTAAATTATAATATCTCATCTTTTAATGGGCAAAGCACCATCTACTTTTCTTACTACATGTTCACAACTAGAGAAAGCGGAATCAAATCTGAGGATAGCTAACCAAATCTAAGTTTACTGGAACTTGTGGCATGGTTTTCGTGTAATAACAAAAAGAATACTTCATAGTGGTTTATGTTACAATATCTTCTATTTGTGATCACCTCAGTTTTGAAAAATTTTATGCTATATTTATTTCAGTAACCTTCTTAAAATCCTTTTTGGACTTTGGCAAATATACATACATATATACATACATATATGTCTTGCAATTATGGGAATAAAGTGAGATGTTTGTATAGTTCATAGCAAAAGTATGATAGTCAACTGATAATTTTTATTATAAGCATGCAGCATTATAATCATGCATAAGCTTTACTTTTAGAGTGATGGATTTAGAGAATTTTCACTGGTTTTATTAGAATGTCTCTTTGGCCCGGCTGGTGTAGCTCAGTGGACTGAGTGCCAGCCTATAAACCCAAGGGTCGCCGGTTCCATTCCCAGTCAGGGCACATGCCTGGGTTGTGGGCCAGGTCCCCAGTGAGAGTGTGTGGGAGGCAACCACGCATTGCTGTTTCTCTCCCTCTGTCTCTGCCTCCCTTCCCCTCTCTCTAAAAATGAGTAAATATAATCTTTAAAAAAAAAGGTGTCTCTTTGATTGCACATAGTAATAACAGACAGTGTGGTATTGTAAAAAGTGTGGTAGTATAAAAAGCATACGGCAAACTATGCTCTGTGCTTTTAATATGCTATATAATATTGAGTGAATTTCTCATCACTTCACCTCTCTGTACCTCAATTCCAAACCTGTAACATGGTGTCAGGAGGGAGGATGTAGAGATCTAAGGCCTGTGTTGAGGGGTTCTCCTTTGTGAAGCAATGTTGTGCAATAGTGACATCTAGTGACTCCACCACACGTCATCCAGCAAAAATTTATGGACAATACTGTCCTCTAAATATGGATGATACACTTTCTGACTTAGCTACATACTTTAAAATAATTTTTCATATCCCCTCCCCAACTATAGATTTTAGAAATACCAATCAAATTTAACAGCAGCATTAACAATTGGACACACAGTAACTGATACAGCCTTCAAAAATCATAACACATACAGAGTTAAGTTCAACTATTCTTACGTGAGACTGATACTTTTTTCCTTCCATCGAAAGCGGCAGAGCTGGAATTTGAATTCAGGGGTGTTTCAATATGTGTTACATGCCCTTAGCACTGTAATAGACATTTAACATCTATTTATTAAATGAATGCTAGGTAAAGCAAATTTATCAATATTTGTATTCATATGTATTGCTTTAGGATCTTTGGAATTATTGCTGCCTTTCAGATAAACAATTTTTAAAAAATTCTTTACTTCTTTTAGAAAGAGAGAGAGGAGAGGGGAGAGAGAGTTGCTGTCCCACTCATTTATGGATTCATTGGTTCATTCTTGTATGTGCCTCGACCAGAGATCTAACCCGCAACCTTGGTGTGTGGGACGATGCTCTAAGCAACTGACTCACCAGGTCAAGGCTAAAGGACTTTTTCTTGAGTTTATACCAAAAACCATGAAGTAAAAACAACTACGCTATGTCTTTCTAAACAAATAAATCTGAGAGCTATATCCACAAAGACACTATTCTTTGTAAAGAGCATTAAACCTAAATCAGTTTTTTTTAAAGATAATGACTAGTTGGCATTATTATTTATTCAGGAAAATATGAATCTTGGCTAAACTACTACTACAACTCAAATTGACTTTGCCACTTTAAATTCCTATATAGTATTTAGTATTTGTTCTCATTAATGAGATATTTTCTAGAATTTTTACTCTTTTCAGGCTCATAGATCTTGTTTCCACAATATGGCATTAAGACGTTTCAGAGTTCAGAGCATGTTTTATATTCTTGTCTTTACCTTCACATCAAACACATGGTTTTCTTACGCATGCAGTAAAGTTACCAACTTACCCAGAATCCAAGCTTCTCCATAGCATGGCCTGAAACCATTTTGTCTGCTTTCTCTCTAGTTCTGTTGACCCTGCATTTCAGTCAAATTAGGTAAACTGCTAATTGTTCTGCCATGTATTATTTATTTGCTTGAAATTCCTTCCTGCTGCTTAAGTGTCATTCCCAGTAAAGCTTCCTGGAAGGTCCATCACAGAACGGGAAGCCATCTTTCCCTTCTGAACCATCAGCATTTTGTCATTTGCTCCATCTTCCTCCTACCTCTCTGGTTTTCTTTTTTTTACAGGCTTCTTTTCTCCTATCTGTCCCTGAAATACTGGAGTTTCTCAGGAGTCTGTTTATGCTCTCTTCTCTTCTACTCTACATACTTTTCTTAGGAAATTAATTTTACTCCAGGGCTCCAATTATGGCCAATATGCTGATGAGCCTGACCTAACAGAGCTCTCCTGAAATTCTGACTAGCTTATTCAATTACTTATTGGATATTGCTACCTGAATTTTTTTTAAGCATCTTAAGACCAGTATATGCACAACTGAACTCAAGACCTCTCCCCATCAAATCTACTCCTTCTTCAGAGAATTTCCTATCTCACAGAAATGAAGCCACTGTCTATTTAGTTGCTCAAATTAGAAACAGAGCATTTCTTCTATTGCCTTCTCCTTCCCTGCTGACATCCAGTGAGTTACTAAGTCATGTTATACAAGCTCCTAAATATTTAAAAAATTTGTCCACTTCTCTCCATATAAATTGCCACTCCTCTAGCCCAGGCCATTGGCTCTCCCCATCCCCAAACTCTGTCATGGCCTCCCCCTTTCTCACCACCTCCAGCCTCGGTCCTCTCCATGGTAATTTCTACAGTGTAGAGCAATCTAAAATGTAGGGTGATTATTCCCATTTCCTGTGTAGTACTCTTTACTGGCTTCCTATAGAAGAAAAACTCCTTAAACTCAGCTTACAGAGCTCTTCGTATTAAGGGACGACCTTGTCCCTATCTCCTCATTCTTCATTTGGTATTCTAAACTTCAGCCGTAGTACAATTTAGTTCTTCAAACCTGCCATGCCTCATGTCTCCGAACCTTTACACATTCTGTATGGTGCCTTCCAAGCCCTCACCCTGGCTTTTTGCTCTGATAACTCTGCATCGGTTTAGAAGTTATTCTTGCAGAAGCTCCGTTCAGTATGCATGCATCCTTATGGTAGTGTCCACTCCTTGTCACAACATGCACCCCGCTATTATAATTGCTTCTTTAACTATCGTCATTATTTTATTTGACAGATATTTATTGGAAGTGGTACTTCTCTGTATGTAGAATTAGTCGATACAAGGTGTTATGGAAGCATATGTGGTATGTGTGAGAGGGTCCACTTAATGCTTCTTAGGAATTTCCATCTATATCCCTACTAGTTAAACCTGTGCTGATTTTGTAATCATTTCTGGGTTTTTTAAATTACCTAACATGATAGATGGTAGCTATAGAGTTTATCCCCTTAAATGTTGGATTTTAAACACATACAAAAAGTTTCACACTGTAAGAGGCCTCCAGCCAGCTATTACTTACTACCTAGCAGAGTTTTTCTTTGATATCACTTTGGAAATAATGGACTGTGAAAAAATGAAGAAGTAGACTACTACAGTGAAAAATATGGGGCACTGTCAGGACACCGTGATTAATAATTCTACCACTTGCCATGGCTGCTATGGCTCAATGGACCGAGTGCCTGCCTGTGAACCAAAAGGTTGCCAGTTCGATTCCCAGTCAGGGCACATGCCTAGGTTGCAGGTCAGATCCCCAGTAGAGGGTGCGTGAGAGGCAAACACACATTGATGTTTCTCTCTTTCTCCCTCCATCCCCTCTCTAAAAAATTAAATAAATAAAATCTTTAAAAAATAATTCTACCACTTATTAGGTATTCATCCTTGCTCAAGCCTCTTACCCTCTCTTAGCCTTGGTTTCCTCATCTGAAAAAGGGAGTTACAAAATCAAATGAGATAAGAGAAAATAAAAGCATAGCACCAAATGTAAAGGGCTATCCAAATATCGTCTATTATTATTGTTATTGGAGTGAACACAGATCAGATCTCCCTGTTACTGGGCACCCCAGCTCCACAGGCAACAAGATTTCCAAATTTTGTCCTTCATCTTCTTTTACCATTTAAAGGGTAGACTTTGTACTTCAATAAATGTATATTCATAAAAGTGGTTAAAAAACCACAAAGAAAGACAAGCCAAACAATTTAACAAATAAATATTATAGGGACAAGAGAGATAGAAGCAGGTGCCTATGAAAGTCTAGTATTTGGATATATGAACCAAAAAAAAAAAAAAATCAGGTTGCTTTAAAAAAAAAAAGTTACCTGGAAAGCTGACGGCACAAGAGTAATACTCTGAACTACTTCTCAGTAAAATGATAACCCACTGGGCTGGAAAGCCAGAATATCTGAATTCAAGGAATAGTTTACCTACTAACCACTAATCTCTCCATCCAACACTTTGGTCTTTCAGTTCCTTGATCTCCTTGGCTTGTATTATCTTTCCTTCCATCCTATCTCAGTCAGCCACTCGCAAGACCACAGATCTCAAGTGGCTACTGGACCCTGCCCACTGAGCTTCTTCAATATCTCTACAGATTGAATGTGTCCCCTCAAAATCCGTGTGTTGAAATCCTAATTGCCAACATGATGGTATTGGGACGTGGGGACTTTCGTAGGTGATTAGGACATGAGGGCTTATTTGGTGCTCTTATAAAAGGGACCCTGAGAGCTCCCTTCCCCCTTTCAGGCATCTGTGAACCAAGACTTGGCCCTCACCAGGCACTGAATTTGCCAGCATCTTGATCTTGGGCTTCCCAGCCTCTAGAGCTGTGAGAAAGGAACTCCTGTTGTTTATAAGCAACGAGTCGATGCTGTTTTTGTTATAGCAGCCGGAACGGACCAAGACAAGTATTACTGATACTTATCTTTGAAATGACTATTTTCTCTTTTCTCCTCAAAACTCCTATTCAAACATTCCTCCTCTTCCCTTACGGATCTTGCCTCATACTTTACACCTGAGGAAGAGAATAAATATCAAGCAGAAACTCTCTCCTCTTCTGACAACTAAATCTATCCATGTGTCTGCACCTCTGCCTATAACTGCTGCCTTTGTTCCCTTTACTATAAATGTCATGTTCGTGTTCCCAAGCCAACATTTCTACATATTCCCTGGGCCCCGTCCCCTCTCATTTTCTCAAAAACTGTTCTCCTAAAATACACATTCTCTCTTACAATTTTTCCCCTTGACTGGATTATTCCCATTAGCCTAAAAATAAACCTACATATCCTTGTCTTTGAGAATCTTATTTTGACCCCACACATGCCTTTATTACCTCCATTTTCAGATATCCTTCACAGAAAAATACCTTGAGATGTCTCTAAGCGCTACTTCCATTTCTTCACATCACATTTGCTTTTCATTGTGCTTGTCAAGGAGCATAAGCACTCTGTGCTGGCCCAGTGGTCAGATCTCTTTATTTTACTCTCAGCGTGTTTCAATACCATTGGCTCTACTTTGCTGTTTTTAGCTTTTAAGTCACCACACTCTTGGGGTTTCTCCCCACTTCACTGGCTATTCCTTCTCCAGGTCCTTTGCTTGCTTCTTTTCCTCTACTTTCCCTCTAATCATTGGCCTGCTCTCTGAGAACATACTTTCCCTCGGTAGTCTTCTCCATATGATGATGACTCTCAACTTCATACCTCTGGTCCCTTACAAAGAAGTCAAGACTCAGAACTTACATTAGATTTCTAATAAGCATATCAAACTTAAGGTGACTAAACTAAAAATACCCTCCTACCTACCACACACATTTTCTCCCCTAGTCTCTTTCATTTGGTATATGGTACAAACATCCCCTCGACTTCTTCTCCTCTTTTTCTCACCTCTCCATTCAAAACATAATCGAGTCTGCAGGCTCTGCTCAAAGTATAGCTCATCTCCCTCCACATATATGCCGCTTTATCCCAAGCTACTGTCATGCCTTCCTGGTTTCCGCAATTGCCTTCTGCTACTAATGTTGCTCCTCAACCCCTATGATCCATTCACTATGTAACAGGTGGAATAACCTTTTTACAATATCAATCAGATTATATCACTCCCTTCCAAAAAACTCTACTGATTCGTTACCCACTTCAAGTAAATTCCAAACTTACTCCGTGACTAGATCCCCATGGACAAATGAAGGCCATACCAGATTTGGCCCCTACCCTATCTTTTCAAGCTCATCTTGTACCACTTTCTCTACATTCCAGCCACAGCAGTCTTTACAATGTTCCTTGAAAAAGCCAAGCACCTTCCTACCTTAGGGCTTTTGGAATGGGAGTTCCCCTTCTCTGCAATGTTCTGTTCCCAAATATTTCCATGGTTGGCTTTTTATTTTTTATATTACTGACGTCTCAGCAAAATGTCAGTTCTCCAGAGAGGTTTTCCCTAACCACTCAGTCTAAAGTAACCCCTCCCCCAATCTCACTCACTTTACACTATTTTGCTTCTTCACGACATTTACCATTATCCATACTTTCTTTGTTCATATATTGTTTACCTGTTTATATTCTATCTTCTGTTTAAGCTACATGACAATAGGAACTTTTAGTCTTTCTTACCACTGTATTCATAATGCCTGATGAAGTAGTAGGTTCCCTACAAATATTTTCTGAGTGCCTATCCCTGAGTAAGTCACTTGATCTAACTCACATTTGTGGGCTTACTACTGCTGGAGTTAGCTCTAGGTCCAGAGAATACAAAGGCAAATAAGGCATGGCTCCCTATGAATCTCAACCATTCATACCTTCAATAAATATTTACTGAATGTATATTATACTGTGTTCCAGTACCTGAAACATCTCAGTACCATTCCATCTCAGTGTTCAGTTTCCTGTTCAGTAAAATAGGGTTTTTTTAAGCATCTCTATTTCATAGAAATGTATAAATAGGATGAGTATGAACATAATGTACAAAATGTGAAGTGTTGTAAAAATGCTATTTTATATATTACTGTTACTACACCTGCCTCTTTCCTTTTGTCTGGTAATGGGTAGGCGGTCACAACACCACAGAGCCAACTGGCAAAAACAGCAGTATAAATTTTGATACAGAAAGCAATAAATAGAAATGCCCTTTTCAGAGGCACATAGTGACAAAATGTTTGAGAGCACAAATTCTTTAGGTGTGACAGTATTAAGTGTTAATTTTCTACGCTTCTGTTGCACAAATAACAATTCTGTGTAACTGTAAGGAAAATCAGGAAGTGGGCTGTGGCCTCCTTGCTGACACTCATGCCCCTTGCCACTCTCCACCACCTCCTCAGATCTTTCACGGGCTGTAAAGAAAGGCACACCTAGAGGGAGGTCAGGGCCTGTCAAGGGCCTGCAGAGCCCTTATAAGAACTCTCAATAATGTGTCTGACACTCCATCTGTGTGCAACGACTGTCCTTAATCCTTCAAAAGCACTGATCTGAAGTGCTTGTCCACTGTGGTAAAGCCAACAGAAATAGGCGCAGGTGAAGGGCGTTGGGGCAAGGGAGGAGAGCCTTCCAGGATCAGCAGCCATTACTGGAATGCGTCTCTGATTATGAGGAGCACGTGAAGGATTTGCAGATATTCACCATCTCTGCAATACTCAGCACTTAATAAAATTAATTTTGCAGTCAGTCTTGACTGACCTGTCTTATTTGCAAGCAAAATGAGAAACAAGAGGAATGGAGAGAATAATGAAGAGAGCTGTGGGATAAGGGAAGAAAGAAACGTTTCGGGGTAGCGGTGGCGGGGGGGGGGGGGAGGACGGAGAAAAAGGTCTGTGGCTGTTTCCCCAGAGTCTGACAACGGAGCAGATGTTTGCTCCCGTTAACTGAAGTGTGAGCAAAGGCGTTTCTGGGGGCTACAGGAAAGGAATGACCGCAGGAGAGGAGGGACTAGTGCTCTCCTGGAAAGGGAGAGAGTGGAGAAAAATGGACCGTACCTGCAATTCTTTCAGCATACTCCACTGCCCCTGGTGCCGCCCTAACGTTAGCCCAGCAACCGCCGCGTACACCCCGCGCGCTGCTCTAGGGCAAAATGCCAAGGGCTCTTCCAAAGCTGGAGGGGCGGGGCCTGAGCGGTGGGCGGGGCCTGGCGGGCGGGGGCGGGGCTGGTGGCGGCAGCGCGTTTAAATTGCGTCGTGGCTGCTGCAGCCTACGGACACGAGAACTGTGGGGTTCTCCTGGACCCTCTGGTGTGTGTTTTGGTCTATTCAACCTTTTTCTTTTGACTTCTCTTTTGAATATTGACCTATTGGGTTGTAAAGATCCAGGCACGTAGTTGATGACAGGGCCCTTTAGCCAAAACGTAGCACCAGCGGCTGCACGTGCCAGAAGTAACTTGTGACAAGTCAGATGTTGTTTCCCCTTAAGTCAGCTTAAATACCATAAAAGAACATAGTCTCTGGGGTCAAGACTGTGTGGGCCCAAAGTTCAGCACTGCTACTTTATAGCTATGGGACCGCAGGCAAAATACAAAAATCTCCCCGAGCTTCAGTTTTTTCATCTGTAAAAGACGCGGTGCTGTGAATTAAATGACATGTTTGGAACAGGGATTGGTACAAAATAAACGCTCAATAAACTATTATCATATAGACTCTTCGTCCCGTCCCCCCCCCCCCCCATAAGATCTCATATGGAAAGCTTCATATAAAACAAAAGAAAGAATAGTTGCTCTGGTTGAAGGTGGGCCCAAAAGCTTTGGATTCTCAGTCCCAAAGGTGGTCTATAAGGGTTTCTCTAATGGAATCCCCCAGTTTCCTAACATATAGATGAAAACAGCTTATTGGAGAAAGGCCAAAGTTCTTAGAAAGACAAACTGCCCTTTTCTATTTTTACTCCAAACAACTTTTACTTCTGCACACACTGTATTCCTGTCTCCATGTCTTTCTCTAGTTATTCCATCTATTGTGAGTGTTCTGTTCATTTTTTAAAAAACAATATTTATTTATTTCTAGAGACAGGAGAAGGGAGGGAGAAAGAGAGAGAAACATCAATGTGAGAGAGAAACAGTGATGGGTTGCTTTTCATATGTACCACAACCAGGGACAGTGCCCACAACCCAGGTGTGTGCCCTGACTGGGAATCCAACCAGTGACCTTTCTCTTTGTGGGACAACGTTCAACCAACTGAGCCACACCAGTCAGGGCTCCTCTCCTTATTTATTACTTAAAGTCTGGTTAAAATTACAACTCTTTTGTGGGTGACCAAAAAGAAATTTTCATATTATCATAATCCCCTTTCACCTTCAGCATATCTCAGCTATGTGCCTGGACCTTTATAACCCCATATGCTAGTGTACATATCTCAGCAAGGATTAAAAGTTATTTTCTGCTCCGTTTTTGGAGTAGACAAGGTCTTTTGCTATTATAAGGCTTATGTGATTTCCTTACGTGATTACGAGGAAATGCTTTGTTCTCATGGTAACAAAAGGAAAAGCAGGAAAGTTCCCAAGCATTGTGGGAGGAGAGACAATGGGTAGAGCTGTGAAGGAGGATCTTGAGGGGAGCCTGACGCCTCCAGGGCACTGCTGTGTGCCCCAGATACAGCCTTTGATGGTATATGCTTCAACCGATTGAGTAACCTGGCCAGGGTCATTTAAGCCATTTACATTTAAAGTGATTATTGATAGGTACATATTTATTGCCATTTTATTCTTTTTTTTTAAGATTTTATTTATTTATTTTTAGAGAGAGGGGAAGGGAAAGAGAGAGGGAGAGAAACATCAATGTGTGGTTGCCTCTCACATAGCCCCCACTGGGGACCTGGCCTGCAACCCAGGCATGTGCCCTGACTGGGAATCGAACCGGGACCCTTTGGTTCCCAGCCCGCGCTCAATCCACTGAGCTACACCAGCCAGGACCCATTTCATTCTTTTAACAACACTCTTTCTCCTGCTCCTCCTCCTTCTCTTCCTTCTTCTTACTCTAGAAGGCTCCTTAATGTGTCTTGTATTACTGATTTGGTGGTAACAAATTTCTTTTGCTGGGTAAAGTAGTCTTCGTTGTAGGTCCTTGCTTTTCATCACTTTGAATATTTTATGGCAATCCTTTCGGGCTTGAAATGTTTTTTGTTGAGAAATCAGCTGACAGTCTTATGGGAGCTCCCTTGTAGGTAACTGTCTTTCTCTTGCTGCTTTTAAGATTCTCTCTCTTTAACTGCCATTTTAATTATGATGTGTCTTGGTGTGTGGGTCTCTTTGGGTCCATCTTGTTTGGGATTCTCCGAGGTTCTTGGTCTTGTGGGTCTTTTTCCTTCATCAGGCTGAGGAAGTCTTTATTATTTCTTCAAATGGGTTCTCAATTCCTTACTCTCTCCCTTCTCCTTGTCATACCCCTATCATGTGGATGTTATTACACTTCAAGTTGTTCCAAAAATCCATTAACTATCCTCATTAAACATTTTTT
Source organism: Micronycteris hirsuta (assembly GCA_004026765.1). Lineage (NCBI taxonomy): Eukaryota > Metazoa > Chordata > Mammalia > Chiroptera > Phyllostomidae > Micronycteris > Micronycteris hirsuta. The sequence continues at coordinate 27,675 of PVJI01013640.1, forward strand.
CTTTCTTGCTCTGAGTGTTTTCTGCTACATTGTCTTCCAAATTGCTTATTCTATTCTCTGCTTCATCCAACCTACTGTTTATTCCTTCCAGTGTATTCTTCATTTCAGGTATTATATTCTTAATTTCTGACTGGTTCTTTTGATGGTTTGTATGTTTTGTTTTTTTATGCTTACCTTTTTTTGGTTGAAGTTCTCATTAAATACCTTGAGCATCCTTATAAGCATCCTTTGAACTCTGTATCTGGTAAATTGCTTGCCTCCATTTCATTTGGCTCTTTTTATGGAGATTTCTCCTGTTTGCTTTTTTTTCTCCATTTTTATATCCCCATTTTGGCTGCCTCTTTGTTTTTGCTTTCTATGTATTAGGTAGATATACTATGACTCCCCATTTTGTTAGGGTCCCCTTATGTAGTAGGTGTCCTGTGGGACCCAATGGTGCAGTCTCCTTGATCACCTGAGCTAGATGCTCCAAGAATGTCCCTTGTGTGGGTTATGTGGGCCCTCTTGTTGTAATTGAGTATTGATTGCTGTTGTCCCATTTGTGCATGATATCAACCCTCAGACTAACTGACTATGAGGATCAACCCCAACCACAGTGTGCAACTGCTGTTATGGTGCTGGCCAAATGGAGCAGAATTTGCCTCAGCAGAGTCTGGTGCCTTTGTGGGATCTCTCTTTGGATATACCACTTATGAAACTAAATGGATCCTTCCCTGATGTTGTCTGAGCTGGTCACTAGATGTACTGTTCTGGAGCCTTTTGGTGGGGACACTGGTATATGCCAATATCAGACACTGCCTGTGACTGGCCCTGAGCAACATGATTGGAGCTACAAAACAATCTACAGTTTGTGGCTTTCTCTTCTGGGCCTGGCTGTGTGTGGGAAGGGTGATGCTGTGCACCAAGGCTGGTTTTTATTATCGTGGGCCTGAGGACAGGTCAGCAAAGTCCCAAGGAACCCTGAGATCCGCCTCCATCTGCCTCCATCTGCCTCTGCTTGCCAGTTGTCTGTTAGGCTCAGTCACTGAAAGAGCCTCTAGAGGTACTCGTGTTGCATAAGGTAGGTTCTCAATGAGTCACCAGGTAGGGGTGAGTGGTGTTCATCAGACTGATACAGGTTCAAAACTCTGTGCCAGCGCTGGGTCAGCAAAAGTTCCAGGGCATACCAAGTCTAGCTGCCAGCAGCAGTGTGTTTACACATCGTTGTGGTGGGTGGGGTCTCAGGGAGTCATCAGAGTGAGGCCAACAGAGTTTATCAGGCCCAGATTTGGCCATTTGAAGACAGGGCTCTGCATTAAGTAGGGTGTGCAAGGAAAAAATTTTCCTTGTCCTAGAGCCAGACAACTAAGTGTCCCAGATTCTGCCAAGAGCTCAATCTCAGCACTGCGGGGCTACCAGGAGTTGGGAGAGGGGGAGGAGCTTGTCAAGGTTGGGGGAAGTTGGGGCGAGTGGCCCCTGCCACAAAGCCATACAACTCAGTCTGTCTTAGATTCCACCCAGGCCTCGGCAAGGTGGAGTCAGCAAGTGTTAGGAGGGTGGGGCTGCTGAGAGCCTGAAGAGTGGGGCTAGGGGATCTCCTGTGAGGAGGGGGCACCAGTCAGGTTCATGGAAAAGTGGGAGGAATGGCCCCAGCCCAAAGCTACAGAATTCAGTCACTGACACCCCCTGGGTCTGCCAGGACTCCCACATGCACACCCTGGCCCAGGAAACTGATTCCTCAGCAGGGTAGAAACTCCACAGGGTTGGGCAACAGGAAGTCCAGAGGATAGGGCTGATGCCGCATAGAGGGGAGTGCTCCACCCAAGAAAGATGGCACGTGCAATGTGGGTCGATGACTCAGCACAGGGGTCCTGGTTGTTGTCCCCTTAACGCTTTCCCCAGAGCCACAAACCCCAGTTTCTCTTAGCGTGATTCTGGTCTGTTCTGCTATCCCTCCTTCAGAGCCCACAGTGAGTGGCTGCAAATGAGGTTTTGTGTGTTGGCCCTTTAAAAGTGCCAACTAGCAGACTCTCATCTCTCCCTGGTGGACAGACTCTGCTGGTTTTCCCAGACAGATGTTATGTGGGCACCTCTTCCTGGCCCCAGTGCTCTGAGCTGTGGTGACCAGCTTGGGGGCCTCTCAGGGGGAACCTCCACAGCTTAGATATCCCTCTGTAATCTCAGCTGCTGCCCAGGGGAGCAAAGCCAGTGTTTTTTGAGTCTCTCCCCTATCTACCAGCCTTGATGTGGCTTCTTCTTTAGATCTTCGGTTTTAAGACCTCTCTTCTGCTTGTCTTCAGATGGTTCTTATGGCTGATTGCTCTATATTTTAGTTATAATTCCAGTGTTCACCTCCTCCTGGGAGGAGGTGAGTGTTACATCCACCCGCTGTACCACCATATTGGATCCTTGAGAACACTTTCGAATCATTAATTTGGATCACAAGTATTTGTATATATCTTTTTCCTTGTAAGATTTTTAAAGGCAAGTACCCTGTCTTAATCACGTTTGTATTCTGCAGTGTCAACCACCCACTAGAACTCAAGTAGCATTAACAACGGAACCTTCGGATGTCTTGTTCATCACTGTGTTCCCCAGCATCTAGCATGAGGCCCAGCACATAGCAGACATTTTATAGGTGTGCTTGAATGAGTGAATGAATAGATTTTAAAAGAGAAGCTCCATTATGGCAGGAATTTTTGTTTTATTCATTGCAAAAATTAATATTTGAACATTACCATGTGAATAAATAATTTTGGGAAGGCTTAACATTCATTATATAAAACAAAAATTCATGAATCTGTATATCTTCACAGAACTCAAATGTTAACTCAAAATGTATTTATGTTAACTTTCACCCAACTAATGCAGTAGAGGAAATATCTTTCTGAAAATAAGATATCCCTCAGAAATGCAAGAGTAAAATTTAAAAGAATCATAATAAAATGGGTGTTTACATTAAGAATAATTTCAGTTTTCTTCCTTGTACTTTTCTGTATTCTACATTTTCTGTAATTAAAATATATTATTTTATAATCAGAAAAAAATGATCAATACTGTTTTTAAAGACTGTAATGGATAAGATTGTTTGCAAATGCAAATGATTGGCTCAGGAAATTTTGAGGGCACCCAAGTCCAGTCAAAGTTATTTGGCATTAATACCAAAGAGAAAATACTGAAATGTGAAAATCACTTAGAGATCTGAAACCTAATCAGTCTATCTAAGAAAAAAAAAACCACATACACACAAAAAAACCCTCACAGGGGATATGAATGGCACTGGCCGTAGGAATTAAAAGGGCACTGAAGAACAAGAACTTTCAGTGTTTGTTTAGCACCGTCCTCGGAAATATGCATCCTGCTCTGGAGTGAACTGTGTCCTCCTCATTCCCCCACCCCCTTGCTAATTCATATTTCGAAGCCCTAACCTCCAACGTGATAGTATTTGGAGTTGCGGACTCTGGGAGATAATTGGGTTTAGATGAGGTCATAAGGGTAGGGCTCTGATGATGGGATGAGGGCTCTTATAAGAAGGGACACAAGAGAGCTTGCACACTATCCCCATCCCCATCTCTTTCCTCACCCCGTGAGAACACAGTGAGAAGGAGGCTGGAGCAAGCCAGGAGGACAGCTCTCATCAGCAGCCTCGTGTTAGTCCGTCAGCCTCCAGAACGGTGAGAAAATGCTCATCTGTTGTTTAAGCTACCCAGTCTATGGTGTTTTGTTAGACAGCCTGAGGTGACTAAGTCAGACTAAGCAGACTAAGATCTGAACTGTCATATGGCAGGTAGTTTTCTATGTGGAAGAGGATCCCCTCACTGATGAGGTCAATAAATGTTTATTAAATCCCTACTATCTTCCATGCCCTGGGCAAAATGCCGAGAATGCACAGATGACAAAGACAGGGCTCCCACCTGTAACTGGTTGATTTAATAGGAGACGAACATGTAAAAACAAACAATAAAAAGGGGTTATGAGTGCTCTGACAGAGTGTGTGTAGGGTACACACACTCCTCTTTCAGGGACCTGAATGTAAGAGTAATTATTTCCATCCGTGGTTGGGGGTGAGTAAATTGGTTGGCCTGATCAGTGCTCTGAATCAGGTTAACATCTAGATTCTAGACAGTTGCAAGAGGAAGAATAATGAAGATACTTTGTGCACTTTAACATTCTAGTGGGACCAATCAGATATAATAAGAGGAGTAGAAGTGGAGGCGAGGCATATTAGCAGGGAAAGTGAGGGTAGAAACTAATGAGGCACTGGATTATGCTGTTAACAAACAAACAAACAAACACACAAACAAAAACCAGAGATGCCAAAAAAAGAGGAGCCAACTCAACACATGAGAGGCTAGGCGAACATGAATCGTGAAGCTGTGACAGTAACAGTTAAGTCAGAGAAAGCTGCTGGCTAGCAGAACGGGATTCTGAACCTAGTCTTTCCCATGTGCTTTTTAAATTGTGGTAGTACATTAAAGTGTATATGTCCCTATGCAAATTAAGATGTATGATGAAGGGGTGTTTGGGAGCAAAAAAGAAGGTAGAGTGGTCAGGTTGAAGATGCAGAACATCACCTCCCACATATAAAGGATAATGGCTAAAAATGCTGTTTAAAGAAATAGCCACACTTTGGGTTTTATTACATTTTAAGCTTAAACATTACATATTTCACTATCCATTTTGATAAAAGTAGACTCTTCTAGTTGCCCAAAGTAGCCTCTGTTAGAGCTTTGTAATCATTGTATTCAGCCTTCTTTCTTTTTACCTCTAAAGTCGCACAGAAGTCTCCCCTTGCACTTCTTCATCTTTATTTTGATATTCAGCTTTCTGGAGAAGCCTGAAGCCAAGCAAACCAATCAGCAGACTTCCAATTGGGGCCGTGATGAGGATGGCCAAAAACGCCACTGTCAACACATCCATTCCATATTCTTCTAACTGTTTGTCTCCATGTGACCTTGCTGTGTCCAAAGCTACAGATCCTATTGCAGCCTATAAGAATTTAAAGGTAAATTTGGAAACACGATACGATGAGCACATAGCTTATAAGGAATTATTCTTAAACAAACTGCTTATTCTTTTCTCAACTAAGAAAGTTCTATTAGTCTTTTTTCAAAGTATACTGAAGTTGGTTCTGATTGTCTGGAAACTGTCCCTGCCTTTGCATGGGGAAAAATGATGATTCCTGTGTGCCTATTTGCATAAGAAAAAATATCAGGCAAATATATTTCAAAACACAGACTCATGATATTAATTAACTACAACATGATTGTATATACTAAATTTCTCCTGAATAAAGATGAAAGTTACCGGTCATCTCATTCTTTCATGTTTAAGAATTTGGACTTAAGAAAGAACAAGATGAGCCCTGGCCGGTGTGGGTCAGTTGGTTGGAGCATCATCCTGTGCACTGAAAGTTCGCTGCCTTGATTCCTGGTCAGTGCAGGTGCCTGGGTTGCGGGTTTGGTCCTTGTTGGGAGTGTCTGAAAGGCAACCCATCACTGTTTCTCTCTCTCATATTAATGCTTCTCTCCCTTTCTTTCTCCCTCTCTTCCCCTCTCTCTAAAAATAAATAAATAAAATCTTAAAAAAAGAGAGAAAAAACAAGATGAAAAATGCAGTGATACTTACTGGAGGAGGATGCACTTTTAAATGAAAAAAAAAAAGAATATGTACTGCTTTAGAGTCAAAAGTAATTTTTAAACATCATGAAACTTGAAAGTGGTAAGAACCTTCAAAACCTGAAATTAATCTCAATAAGTATTTGGTTGACTCTTTGCCTCAGGAGTTGGTGAAATGTTTCATTCAAAGTTTACCTACTGGGAAATCTTATGAAAATTCTCATTTTCTTTTAGAGGCAAAATACAATATTACTGCACATGGGTAGACAACATGTTAGTCACTCTGGTTACTCTCTTGTTCCACAGAACACGTTAGCCCCTGGGACAGTGAAACAGAAGAGAAATGTCGGTACGCACATGCCAAGCATAGCGGTCACCCTGCCAGCACCGGAACACCCCTGGCGGACCGCTGGTGAGGAAGGGGAACGCGATCTAATTCAGTCCCTGCACTTAGGCTTCTTTGTTATTGCAGATTACCTGGTACCATGACTAACTGAACATTTCATAAATTCTTGGCAGGAATTGTACATATTATGATATATATTTGACCCTTGAACAACATGGGTTTGAACTGTGAAAGTCCATTTACAGATGATTTTTTCCAATAAGTATACAGTGGGCCCTTCCTGTCTCTAGGTTTTGTAGCTGTGGATTCAACCAACGGTGGAGTGAAAACAGCATTTTCCACCTGTGACTGGGCAACTGTGTGCGCAGAGGGCTGAATGTATGCACTGTTGTACACCACTCTATAGAAGGGCTTGAGCATCCTCAGATTTGGGTATCCGCAGGTGGGTCCTGGAACCCATCCCCCACTGATACAGAGGGACGCCTGAGTTCCGGGGCAGTCAAAAGTTGTGCACAGATTTTCAACAGTGTGGAGGTCAGCATTGTTCAAGGGTCAGGTGTATATTTCTCTTTTAGTTCTCTGTTGTGTGTGTGTGTGTATTTGGGGGTTTGTATGTATGCTGAGTTCTGATTTCAAAAGTATTTTTACAGTATCACAGAAACAGAAATGTTTGGAAAACAACTAATATAGAACATATATAAGAAGTCTTGTTTCTTGTACTGTGACAAAAGGAGAAAAAAAGAAAATTCTATACACTGCTTGTTTCACAGAACATAACATTCTTCAACACATCCTTCATAATTTCTCTGTATTTTAAAATTTGCTTTGAAACAGGAAGGTGCCATCTTTCCAACTTTAATGTTTAGAAATAAATCTTTCATATAAAAGCTACCAGAGCAATGCTTTTAATATTTCAAAGCCACTAGAGTGATTCTTTTAATATTCGCCTACTGAAGTTACCAGAAGTGGTATGGAAGCGGAAGACACTGTGAGGGAGAAACTCCTGCACCTGTTGTACTATATTAACCTCACAGTGTTCTTGGTCAGTATGGCCCAGGAATCTCTGAAATTCTGATGGAAAAAAAAAACTTCTCCGGAATAATGTTCAAGCCCACAGCCACACAAAATGTGGCATATAATTACAGAACATATACATCCTCCAAAGCTTCCTAAATTAAGAACATTTGATTTTCATTTCATGAAATTTGCATACTTAAGTAATTGCAATACAGTCAGAGATGGAAGAGTTAAATCTCATTTGCTGTAAGTACTCTAGAAAATATGCAGTACAATCAGGAATATATTACGTTGGCAACAAATCACACTCTAAACAGTGCTAATTTAATGAGCAATTATAGGCATTCTACCAAATTTATGGTCAGTAACTTTAAGCACCTATCAGGTAGTGCCTTGTTCATTAGAGTGCACAAATTTTGGGTTAGTGGTGAGAACAGTGAATGACAGTTCCACTAGTTTGAAAAATTTAATATCAACTAATAATCTAGGAAATCAGTAAAGCATTTTCTGAATTGTCAATAAATGTTTCTACTTTTTAATGTAAAGACTGTGATCAAGCATAGCCACGCGTGAATCATAGTGACACTGAAGTACTTCCAAATACAACGATGAGCCACGCCATTTCTCTCTCTTCTTGGAAGATAATGAGGTGACAAGAATGAACCACTGTCTCTCTGGGGGATTTAGAGAGCTCTGACTGATAACAATTCAAACTCTTTCTTCCTCCTCCTACTGCTTCCCAGGAGTGTAGAGACTCACTGGAAATTTTTATGTACCTTGGTGATCTCAATACATTTAAATGAGCCGTCATATTTAAGGAATCAATATACCAAAAACAAAACTTTTAAAGAATAGATTAGTACAAACTCTTTTCACAGAACAAACTTCAATTACTTATTTTCACCAAATTTGAATAAGCCTTATTCAAAATTTCAAGGTATCAAACAGAAGTAGGAGTTAGGAGGCTGAGCCATCCTGCCCATCATTACCTGGACTGTGGCCTTCGGAAGCCATGCAAAAGAGATGAAGATCTTTTCCTTTATGTTAAAACCAGCAAAACACACCACCAGAAATGTAGTCAAAATTCGTATCAAAACTGCAATGCCCAGGGTGGCAACACAAAGGCCTGTTAAGAAATACTCAATTTTTAGACATAATGAAATACTGGGGAGAAACTGAATCTCATTGTTATTGATTAAAAATACTATTAACAGCAGTAATCTGAATCTATTAAAAAATTTAAAAGATAAAAAATGGTTAGGCATAATTTGTCAAAAGATCAATATAGTAGCTGGAAAAAGTAGGTTTACAGTTGTGAGTACGTGCAACACAGTTTATTATTTTATTATTTATTAATTATTGGTTTGTTGGGGGAGGGGCATAGACCCTGTACTGTTGTGTGGAGCACTCAGCGCAGGTGACTAACCTTTGTGTTGGTTGGGAAGGGTGCTGGTGTATCTCTTAACAACACAGCTCACAGAAGAGTCTTACAATGTCATTAAATATTTCTCCTCTAGACGTGGCTGGACTTTAGGCCACTCTGCAGTGCTGCGTGGGACTCTGTTACATAAGGCGGCAGATCATTTACCATGTCTTTTTAAAACTGAATTAATTGGGGTGACACTGGTTAACAAAATTATACAGGTTTCAGGTGCACGATTAGTATTTATCAATTATTATATGATTTATTTGTATTACAACGGTAAACCTATTTTGTCCACCCCTGTATTAGGATCAATCAGACTATTTGTTTAAAAGGAAGTATTTTCCTTAGAATAAAATGAGAAAATAATTAAATATGTTTGAATTTCTACAAAGGAGAGTTACATGTTATTTCTCTTATGCTTTAAAGCGATAAGCATATTTTCTTCCATGTGCTTATTCAACAAGAATTTATTAAGTGCTAACAATGCATAAGAGTATTTGGTGCACAAAATACATACAGACTTTGCTTCTATAAACTTCAAAGTCAGAGGAAGACAGAAACATAAACAAGTAATTAATAGACTGTAAGGTAAGTGAAGTACAAGCATATTGGTAAGAGAGCAAGAAGAGGGAAAAGTCAATATTTTCATCAAAATGGTTGAGAAATCTTAGAGTCTAAGACCACAGGTGATATACGAAATATTTACCCGCCAGTATGGAGGCAAGCGGCCAATGAGAACAGAGCTGGCTGGGCACTGACCAATCAAAATAGACCCTGTCAGTGAACCGCTGTTTTACCACACTGGTGTTTACACTGACTGCCCATTAGCCCTGGTTCACATTCACGGTACTTCACTCAGTCCTTTAGAATCCTTTGCTGATAAAGATAAGTTCACCCTGATTTGCAAAATAAGGGATTGTGACAAGGGGTGCTGCAGGCTGCTGGGCCTGAAAAAGGCACAGCTAAGGTGACTGGTAAATAATAGGGTGACTTTTTAAAAAAGTAACATTTGTTAGGTGTTTACTCTGTACCACCTTCTGTATTAATCCTTAAGTGAATTGCTTTACTTGATCTTGACAACCAGTGGGGTAATTTTTCTCATTTTACAGTTGAAAAAACTGAAATTCAGAAAGGATAAATAACTTTCTCACGTTCAAAAGGCTGTAACACCCCAGACAGACATTGCTGGGGGATCTATTGTGAATCTGCAACATGTTTTCTTTACAGGAAAGCTATGTGGCTCTTTGTTGAAGGGCACTTCTCCCTGGTTGGTAAATTTTTGGAAGTACTCATTGCCTAAAATACATGATACAAAAGACGATATCATTCCCAGGAGGGAACAGCAAACGTTTTAGGAGAGGATGATGAGAAAGTTTCACGCACACCGAGTCTGAAATTCTGTAGGACTTACACGAGTGGTGATTAGCAATGGTCCAATTAGCAGTGGCATGCAGGGTGGGGCAAAGGCAGGTTTACAGTTGTGAGTATGTACAACGCAGAGTTTATTCTTGTATTATTATTTATTAATTGTTGTATTATTTTCCACACAAACAACTGTAGACCTACTTTTGTCCCACCCTGTATATTGATGTAGAGATAAAAAATTTGGAAGCATATAGTTCATAATCAAAGACACTGAGTATAGGCGAGCTCAGAGATGTTATGTAGAGTAAGTAGCAAACAAGCTTTAGAAAAAAACTTAGATGAAGAGCAGCATTTAAACCAATATATGTGAGTGTAAAGAAGGACTCAGTAGGCTCTGGAAAAGAGAAAGATTCAGATTCCATGTAGAGTGTTTTAAAGGTCTCCCAAGTGCTGCTGAGAGCCCACATAAAATAAAGACCGATAGGTATTCAGTGAACTCAGCAGTATAACTTTGGTCAGAGCGGTATTGGTGGTGTCATAGGGCAGGAGCTGGGCCGAAATGTTTTGAATAAAAGAATAAGAATAAGTTAAAATGGAAAAAGGGGATATGGTTACTTACCTCTTTGGAAACATTTGAAAAGAGGAGAGAGGTAGATTAGTAGGTGAGGAGAGAAGTGAAATGGAGAAAGAAAAAATTTTAATTGTGTTAAAATACACAAAAAATTTACCATCTTAACACATTTTTAAGAGCTAAGTAGTACTAAGGTAAACATTCACATTTTTGTGCAACTAATCACTAGAATCTTTTCACATTGCAAAACAAACTCTGTACCCATTAAACAAGAACTCTCCATTTCCCCCTCCCCCAAAGCCCAGGCAACCACCATTTACTTTCTCTCTCTATGAATTTGACTACCCTGGATGTATCAGAGAAGGGAAATTGCAACAGTGTTCGTCTTTTTGTGACTGGCAGATTTCACTTAGTAGTGTCCTCAAGGTGCATCCATGTTGCAGCATGCATTAGAATGGCAGAATATTATTTTAAGATAATAGAGACAAGACTCTTTAGAGGAGAAAACCGACAAGTATGCACACGACAAGTGTATTTAAAGATGTATGAGAAGCATCTATGTGTGAGGTGCAGAAGGAAGTGATAGGGGATCGGATCCTTGGATGGATGGAGATGATTGTGATGCAAAAAAAAGGAGGGAATGTGGAGAACATATGTGCAAATTAACTGTAAGTACAGTGCTATGAGTCAAGAGAGTTTTAATATGATGGCTTTTAAATGCATAAACAACTAAAAGAATGAATGAACGAACATTTCTATTCCATGGGTACATATTATGTAATTGATTAGTTATCTTTAAAATTCTGGCCCTTGATCAGAATAAGGCTAGATGAAAACTCTGTTCTTGGAAAAAAATATTTTAAGGCCTGTATTTTTTGATAGTGGTAAACAGGATTAGTTTTCTTTATGAGGAACAATTTTAAAGATAGAAAATTTACTATCTTAGACTGACAAACATTTTCTAACCAACTACTTGAAAAGACAAATCATTATTAAATTTTTATATAATGTGACAGTGGGAACCACTGAACATACACCTGCTAAAGATATTTCAACTGAATCTAAAAAGAGTTGATTTTAGCCAAAGCACTACTTTGATGTTCTTACCTACAGTTTCTGGTCTGAGAGATGCAATCGATACCTCTGCCCCAATCAGTCCAAAGAGAAGGGGCTGAAAGATGTCCCAGGCAATGGAAATAATTTTTTCAACCTCTGTCTAAAAGAAACACACACATATATATACACACATACACAGATTTTTGTTATGTAAAGTTACCAGTTCTGAATTTTACTAACTTGAAATGGGAGTCAATTTGAGCTGAGATAGATTTTATTTCTGTGACATCTATAAGTTAAGAGGTTAGATGGATAGAGCAAAAATATTGCATAAAGATATTTCTAACAAAGTTATTATATGAGGTGCTTTAGTGTGGTTTGCAAATGGATCTTAATTATAAGTAGTCTTATAATCTTAGGAGAACTTCTACTTCTAAATACATATTTGTGTGGAAGTGTACATATTGTATACTTAATTTTATTTCATAGTTTAAAATGTAATGTTCATTTTAATTTAACAATATGGTTTAGAGATCTTATAATATTAGTGCATATGTCCAGATATGCATCTCATTATTGCTGCATAGGAATCTATGGTATGGAAGTAACATATATATTCAATTATTTCTTTATTGATGGACCTTTAAGTTGTTTCTAATTTCATTCTTATCTTTATAAAAATACTGTTTAAGGTCAACTCAAATTATGCACAAAATAAAATTCAAGAATAGTAAAGTGCTGTTCCAGTTATTAATTTATTGCCCCTTGGCTTCTTTCACTGTTGCTCTGCAGGAAATGGAGCCCCGCCCCTTAAATTTCTCCTTTGCTAGCTAGCACCATATTAAATCTTGTCAGTAGAGGGCGCAGAAGAGCTATTGCCAGGGGAAGGTGCTCTTCCGGGTTTCAGTGACTGCTCCAGCAGAGCCCTACAAGCCCCAGGCTCTTGCAGCCCAGGTGACTTCTCCAGTGCCAGGATCCTACCCGGTGGCCAGCAGCTTCCCGCAGCCTACTCCTGGGGTGGTTTCATAGCCAGCTCTCTTGGCAATATACCATCCCTCGTACTCTAGACAGTGGATTTCTTGGAAATTTGGAGGGTGGACTTCCAGCAAATTCTGGAAGTCACCACGGTGACTTCTCTGCCACATCCAGTGAACCGAAGTTCTAAACAAGGTCTGGATTCTCAGCTCCTGGGCCAGGAGTAGACTGGAGTGGGGCGGTGAAAGTGGATACTCTATTGAGCCCTAGTGGTTTACAGCTGCTATTCCTGTATTCTTTAGGGGTCTCTTTACATCTTATAAAATAATATCTAGTTAATAATAAACTTCCCATATTCCAGTTACTATGTGATTTCTTTGTCCTGATAAGACCCGAAGTACTAACTTTATAACACATAATGCAAAAACCCTAGGAAAATATTGACACAATTGACTATAGTATAACCAAAATATCCGTGGCCAAAAAAAAGGTGATAAACCAGGAGAAATATCTGTACTAAGTATAACAGAATAAGGAGCAATATCCAGTCAATGAGAAAAAGACCTAGATTTGATAGAAAAATGGGCAGTGCATTTGCACAAGTATTTCACAAAAGAAACAAGAAGAAACACAAGTGGCCCCCCAAAATGTTAAAACTGTGTAATTAGAGAAACAAATTAAAATGATATATAATTTTTATGGGGGGGGCAATCACATTAGAAAATATACTAAGAAGTTTTAATAATGTTGAATACTTGTATTTCCTTAATATTTTTAAGGAAACGTACTAATTGGTAGGAGAGCAAATTGATAATGCTTTTCTTGGGAGGCAATTTATCAGTACCCATTACAGAGTTTACATTTAACAGATTTTTTAAATCAACTAATAAGAACCTATGTTTTTGGGTGACATTTTTATACTTACAATTATCCATCTTTAAGGATCTGCACTTCCATATATATAGTATTAAGCAGTTTGACAAAGGAGGATTACATAGTTTCTCTATTTTCTCTGTTTTATTACCTAATGTTTTATTAGGGTAAATATTCTACTTCCCCTTGGCTTATAAATATTGAAAGACATAACATATGTGAGTGAGTTGGTTGGTTTATTTATACAGTAATATTCCTACGTCATGCAAAAAGTTGTGTTTTCACATCATAAGGAATCAGGTAATGACTTAGGTTCAAATCCTGCTACCCGTTAACCATAAGCCACTCGCCACTCAACACCTCATTTTCCTCATCTCCAAAATGAGAGGTTTATATTAGGTAACATACAATATCCTTCATTATTTAATGCAATGACTAGTTCTGCCAATGTATTTTCTTGTGGCTATTTTATAACTTCAAAACTAAGGTGAATTTGTTTATAAAGAAAATAGACCGACTGAATAGGCTAAGTAGAAGAGAAGAGGAGCCTGGAGGAATGAAGACTGTGTTGTCCACTGAAAGTTAAGGCCGCTTTGCACATCGATATGCATCATTGGTAAGAATCTTCAAACATATAAATCTTGTTCAAAGAGAGACAAAAGAAGAAAAGAGAAGTGGAGTTAAATATCTCTTCATGAGTTAAATATCTACCTAAGCTGATCTTTTTCTTCTTAGAACATTTCAAGATTCAGAAGATCCAAATTATATCAGGAAAAGAAAATCCCATAACTACAAAGGTCATCAGAAGAAGCACTGGATTTGAAAATAGATGGAAAAAAATACGCAAAGGAGCCTTTAAAAAGGTGAGTGCATTTGAATACAACAAATGGCAAGATTAATGATTATATGGAAAACCAAGCATAAAAATAGGAAATAATGTCATAAAACTATAGACATAAACAAAAGTTTAGAAAATATTTTAGCTGTTCAAAACTATAACACAACAATATTGCTGTAACACTGTTAAGTTTATAAGTGTTTCATTTCCATTTTCCCACATAATAGTCTCAACAATTCTTTAGATATTTTCTTCATTTTATAGTTAGGAAAACTGAGTATTAAAGAGGTTAAGTGACTTTTTTGAGATTTACATCTAGAAAGTAGTAGAACTGGGATTGGAGTCCCCATCTCTATATTTCGAATTTCATGCTCTTTTTACTATGTTGTGCTACTCTGGAATAGGTATAAAAATAATATGGGCTGTTATTTACTGAGTGCTTCTATGACTAAGCACTTTGCTTTACATAGATTATTTATTTCACTTAATCCTCCACTCTAGAAGTTGTTGCTATTGTCTCCCCCCACACTCCTCCCCTACTTTAGAGATATGGAAGTTGAAGGCTGAGAAGTTAGATAACTTATATGTGATAATACAGATACAAAACTGTACAGCTGAGTCAGGCCAAGCAGTCAGAGCTCTTGACCCCATGCTATACTACAGACCAAGGGAGAAAAGTCCAAAATCTGGACTCATTGACCAGGTGCCTCCAGAAGTAGGAACTTTCCTGAGCACTAAAATACAAAAGGTATGCACAGTGCCCGCCACATAACTGATTCAATGAAGATTCATTTTCTTTCCTTTCTTTAGGGGAGCATTTTGATAAACAGGTGCTCCTCGATTTATGATGGGATTATGTCCCGACAGCCCATCAAAGTAGAAAATTCATTTAATACACCTAACCTACCAAACATCGTAGCTTAGCCTAGCCTGTCTTAAATGTGCTCAGGACACATATGTTAGCCTACAGTTAAGCAATCAGCTTTAGTTTCTTTTCAAGAGTAATTTCTTCTTGTTCTCACCAGAAGCAGGAGATGCAGATGGGCGTTTCATATACATGATGGGCTACAAAAACATAACACACAATATCCACACAATGCTGGCAACATAGTAGTACTGATTGTTTTACTCTCCTGACTGTGTGGCTGACTGGGAGCTGAGGATTGCTGCCACCGCCCAGCCTTATGAGAAGTATCTGGTATCTCTAGCCCAGGAAAAGAACAAAATTCAAAATTCCAAGTAGAGTTTCTATTGAATGTGTATTGCTTCAACACCATCATCAAGTTGAAAAATTTTTAAGTCAAACCACTGTGAATCAGGGTCCCTCTGTAATCAAAACGTGTGTTCTCATCCTGGTTTTTCCATTTACTAGCTTTGTGACCTTGGGCAATCTGTCTGATATCTCTAAGCCTTCATGTCCTCATCTGTATAGTGGGTCAAATATATATTTATCAAGGTTATTGCAAAAAATAAATGAGATAACATATATAAGCTGTTAAAGATATTTTTCAGAAAAAAATGTATGAGGAAAGGTCAAAAGAGTCTGCTAGATCTCACCACATGAAAATATAAGATTTTTGTGTGTAAAAAATGAACAATATAAAAAGGCATGAAGGGCTAATACATATGTGTATGTGTCTGTATGTATCCTACAGATCAATAATCAATGCATTAAACTTCAGAAGAAAATGGACAAAAGACAGATCAAAGAAAATGAAAAAATATAAGTAGCTAAATATATGAAAAAGTATTAAATTTTGCTGCTAATCAAAGAAACAAATCAAGATACCACTTTTTACCTATCAGTATGGTATAGCCTTTTAAAAGGGAAAACTGATACTCTCAGAATAATAGTCAATAATATTGTAATAACTATGTATGTTGCCAGGTGTGTACTGGAAGTAATGAGGGGAGCACTTTGTAATATATTTATAGGATTATCTAACCACTACGCTGTACACCTGAAACTAATACAAAAATAATACTGAATGTAAACTGTAATTGAAAAATAAAATTAAAAATAATCAATGTGAATCCTCTTTCATAGAGCAATCCTATTTCTAGAAGTTTATCCTGTAGATAAACTCAAAGATATGCTATACTTTGTTGATTTTAAGATATACATTTTGTCACATTTAAACATCTCTGAAATGATGACGTCATGTCATAGTTTAATTGGCAACATTCTTTTTCTTTCTTCTTAGACTTGATAGTGCTAGGGTTTATGACATGTGATATATATATAAGGAGATTTTATTGAAGCACCTTTTTGTTCAGAATAAATGGGAAACTATCTAAATGTGTGTGAGCAGGAAGGAGACTGGTTTAATAAAGTATAATATTGCCATAAAAGGCAATACGCTGCAGCCCTCACAAAGAATAAGGAAGGCATCAGGGAACTAGGACTATGATGTATTTTAAGTGAAGACATCAAGTGAGAGATTGGAATATAAGTGGAGAAAAGAAAGCGTGTGGGTGGCTTTGGGCATCCATTTGTATGTGCATAGAAAATAGCTTTTATGATCAAATAATTTTATTAATCTGATGTTAAGAAAGCATCTGAAAGAAAAATTCATCTAATCAGAAAAGTGGTTATGAGAAGGACTGAAAATGAAACTCACTTTTTGGCTGGCCCATCCCAGGCCTGCCAGGAAAGCCAGGACCAAGGTGCACAGCCCGCCGGAACCCGGGAAACCGAAGTACCCGCTGCTGAACACTGCGAACACCGACAGCCCCAGCACCAGGAAGGCTCGCTTGCACACGAGTTTGTCCTTGAGGAGAAAAGAAGTTGAACTACCTCAATTATTTCGTATAATGGACTTCTAATGACTGAAATTTCCATCTTTGAGACGTGGTGGAAAGTAAAAATGTCTGTTATCTGTCCACATAAATGCATGGCACAACATTTACTTTCCTTAGCAGGAGTAGAGACGGCACGTGTGCAAATATAGTTTCCTCTTTCAGGAATAAGAGTCGGCTTCCTCTGCAGTTATCAATGCCAAATTTTACAGGCTGGAATGGATTAGTAGGAAGCAGCGCCATGGGCTGTGGAGCCAGACAGGCCAGGGTTACAGTTCTAGCTCTTTCACGTCACCGGTGTCTGCGTGGCTCGTTCCTCAGCCTCTCCACGCTTTATTTCCTCCTCCCTGACAGCTGCCACATCTCGGGCTTTTTGTAAAGGATAAAGATATGGCATCTGTTATTTTTAGACTCTCTGTTTACTCTTTAATGTTATGCACTTTGGGTTTTTCTTTCTAAATCCTTACATACCAAGAAGCTTTAAGAGGCTATTGACTGAGTAGGTTTTTGTTGCTGAGTTTTATTTTTATTTATTCGTGCTGTTGATTTTTAATGTCTTAAGACCTGTGTACCTCTTTCCCTTTACTTTTCACTGTTCAGCCTTTAGAAATTCTTGGCAGCTTCAGAAGGCAGGCATGTCGTTAAGAATGCTTGACTCAAAGGCAGGCAGGATCTGAAGGGGAAATACCGAGCTCATTTCCAGCTCCATTCTAGCTCTGCGACTTTGTTCAAGTCACTTCTCCCTAAGTTCTGATTTCCTTATCAGTAAAATGGTTGTATGAATAGTACTCTCATCATGAGTTATTGTGTGGTTCCTATTGGATCAGTGCTTCCCAACAGAACGGCCGGTGATGATGGACATTTCTGCATCTGCACTGTCTGAGGAAATGCTCCGTATCTGCTACAGCCACATGTAGCGAGTGGCTGCCCGTTAAACAGAGTGGTACTTTTTTGAACTCGCCGTATCACTTTACACACATTTTTTCTCTTCATTTTGCTGTGTAGTTAGAAAGACGTTGTCACTTTCTTTTATGCATTCAAAAAATTTAGTATTTTTCACAATTTTCTTGTACAAGACAATTTTACCTTGAGTTTTATGGAGCACAATGAAATTTCAAATCAACATACTGGTAATGGATATATTAATTTTCTTAAAGTTCTATTTAAGTTTCTTAACGTATATTTTATTGATTAAGCTATTACAGTTGTCTCATTTTTTTCCCTCCCCTTTATCCCGCTCAGCCCTGCATCACCTGCCCCCCGCCCCAGCATTCCCCTACCTTAGTTCCTGTCCATGGTCATGCATATAAGTTCTTTGGCTTCTACATTTCTCATACTATTCTTAACCTCCCCCTTTCTATTTTGTACCTACCATTTATGCTTCTTACTTATTCCCTGTACCTTTTGCCCTATTCTCTCCCTCCACCCTGCTGATATCCCTCTATGTGATCTCCATTTCTGTGAATCTGTTCCTGTTCTAGTCGTTTGCTTTGTTTGTTTTTGTTTTCATTTTTTAGGTTCAGTTTGTTGATAGTTGTGAGTTTGTTGTCATTTTAGTTAATAGTTTTGATCTTTTTCTGTTTGTTCAATAAGTCCCTTTAACATTTCATATAATTGGGGCTTGCTGATGATGAACTCCTTTAACTTGACTTTATCTGGGAAGCACTTTATCTGCCCTTCCATTCCAGATGATAGTTTTGCTGGATAGAGTAATCTCGGATGTAGGTCCTTGCCTTTCATGACTTTGAATACTTCTTTCCAGCCCCTTCTTGCCTGTAAGGTTTCTTTTGAGAAATCAGCTGATAGCCTTATGGGCATTCCTTTGTAGGTAACTCTTTCCTTTCCTCTTATTGTTTTTAAGATTCTCTCTTTGTCTTCAATCTTGGGTAATGTAATTATAATATGCTTTGGTGTGTGCTTTCTTGAGTCCAACTTCTTTGGGACTGTCTGAGCTTCCTGGGCTTCCTGGAAGTCTATTTGCTTTGCCAGGTTGGGGAAGTTCTCCTTCATTATTTTTTCAAATAAGTTTTCAATTTCTTGCTGTTTCTTTTCTCCTTCTGGCACCCCTATGATTCAGATGTTCGGACATTTAAAGTTGTCTGAGAGATTCCTAAGCCTCTCCTCATTTTTTTGAATTCTTGTTTCTTCATTCTATTCTGATTGAATGTTTATTTCTTCCTTCTGTTTCAAATTGTTGATTTGATTCCCAGTTTCCTTCCCTTCACTGTTGGTTTCTTGTATATTTTTCTTTATTTCACTTTGCATAGCTTTCACTTTTTCCTCTATTTAGTGACATACTCAACCATTTCTGTGAGCATCCTAATTACCAGTGTCTTGAACTCTGCATCTGATAGATTAGCTATCTCTTTCATCACTTAGTTCTTTTACTGGAGCTTTGATCTGTTCTTTCATTTGGGCCATATTTCTTTGTCTTGGTGCACCTATTATGTTGTAACGGGCGGAGCCTTAGGTATTCACCAGGGCAGGGCAACCCATGTCACTGCTTTGTGGTGCTGTATGTGGGGGAGGGCTCAGACAGGGAACAGCCACTTGCTGGGTGTTGTGCAT